>VZTT01059717.1:46112-101567 GCA_013400855.1 Buphagus erythrorhynchus | reverse complement strand
GGCCCGCGCAGTTTGCGGCCCTCGCTAGGCAACGGCCGCCATGGCCGGCCGCGCGCACACCCCCCAGCGGCGGGACCAGCGCGGGGCGCGGCCGGCGGGCTCCCCGCCCTGCTTCCCTTCCGCTCTGCCCGGCTCTCGGGCCCTCCGCCCGGCAAGGACAGCGAGGCGCGGGAGCGTGGCCGGAGAAGCGCAACGAAGCTGCGGAAGGGTCTGGAGCACAAGTCCTGTTGGGAGCGGCTGAGGGAGCTGGGAGTGTTTAGCCTGGAGCATGCTCAGAGGGACCCTACTGCTGTCTACAGGTGCCTGAAAGGAAGGAGTCGCAAGATGGCGTTCGGCCTCTTCTCACAGGCAACAGGTGCCAGTACAAAAGGAAATAGCCTCAAGCTGTGATAGGGAAGTTTTAGGTTGGACATAAGGAAAAATTTCTTCACGGAAAGGGTGATTAAATATTGGAACAGGCTGCCTAGTCAGGTGGAGTCACATTCCCTGGAAGTGTTTAAGACTAGACTTGGCACTCACTCAGTGCCATGGTCTAGTAGACAAAGGCTACTATACACACTGGACTGTGTTCGGTCATAGATTGGACTCGATGATCTTAGAGATCTTTTCCAACCTAAGTGACTCTGTGATTCCTCCCCTCCCGTGCTACCTCCCTCCCTGCATGGACTGAGCCCCCTCATCTCACGCCTAGCAGAAAAAAAAACACAGATACACCCCCATGGCACGTCCGTCACCGCACTGTTTATTGGACGAATGGATGGGTTACAATTCCGTATCTGAGCAGTAAAGCATATGCCAAGCACCTGCTACCTCTGTGCAGGTATGGGAGGGAATGGGCAGGAACAGGGAGTGGCCAAGCAGCAAGGTACACCACAGGATCTGCACACATCTGGCTGTGCGCACAGGCAGCCACATACACCAATACAGAGATCAAAGCAGGAGTAATAAATCCTACCTGAACACGGAGCAAAGTTTACATTGTTAATTGCAGTCAGGGCAAGCAAAAGATTAAAAGAAAAGGTAATAAAACAATCGAGGAAAAAAGGCACATTATTACTACATCACCAGAAAACAAGCATTTGATTTAACAGTTCCAAATTAGTGCATGACAAATCACCATATTAAAAGCAAAACCGCAGTTCAAAAGATAAGGCAACAATACAAGAGCTATCGGACTGGACTTAGTAATATATACACCGTACGCGGTGAAACGGGATATCTTTCATCTCTTCCCTGTGATCCCTGGCATAGTCCCAAAGATAATAATCGAGTAAAACCGCATTGATCTTTTCCTGCATGTCCTGACCCTTCTTCTGATAGAGCTCCTGTAGGTGCTTACAAATCAATGCACAGCACCAAATAGAACAGCCACGGATCTCTACCTCTTCTTTGTCTCCAGACTGGAAAAGTGTTCCTGCAGACACAAGAGACAGCAGTCCATTTACGTGCAACAGACAAGTCAAGGACTGCCAAAATTTACTAATTTTTTTTCCCCTTTTACATTTATTCTGTTCTACGATTCCCGTTCTCACGACTTACCCTCCAACTGTTAACAATGTTGCTATATATTTTCTAATGGTTACTTTTATTTTACCATATTGCACATGGAAGCTTCCCTCCCGTTCAATTCAAAGAGCATCCTATATTCTAAGGAGCTGCTTTAGGAGCAGGGTGTACTGCAAATCATATGATCATTTCTTTGCTTGTGGAGACAAAAAAAATAGTCTTTTATTATAGTACACTTTTTAATATATAATTATTATACTTCATAGTATATTTTCTTCCAGGATGTCTGAAGTCTAAGATTTTAGAATAAAAAACAAACAGCCCCCCAAAAGAAATTAATGTAAAGAGAAACAGAGAAACAGTGGAATTATTTAAATGGGAATGTTCTCATTAGGATTCGTGGAAGAATAAAATGTCTATGAGTTCTATTTAATATATAGATATGCATAAAGATCTAAATACACATACAGACATTCTTTTAAAATATAAGGGCAACTGCATTAATCTGTTTATCTTCCTGAGTATTTCTGAAATTGCATAATAGCAGTTGTACATCTAAATACAGTCATTTCACAGTGCAAAAGAGATTGGCTTATTTTTATTCTCTAAAATTCATGGTTACTAAGTATTGGGAAGATGAAATAATGCTTTAAAAATGAAATCCTCGTCATATGCAATTAACTTCATTTAAAGCAATATTTTTTAATGGATGCTTATAATATTACTTTGCTTATTAACTAGCAGTTCAGTACAAATAAAGAGGAATTCCCGTGCTTTTACATCATATTTGAATTAATGACAAAATCGTTGTTTCTTTTATGTAAACCTCAAAAATGGTAACTCTTCTCATGCTGAAAAATGGTTTTGCAACAGCAGCTTTTCAGAAACTCATTCGGAAACTCAATTTATCTTTGAGTCTCTTTAATTCCTCCCTTATCAATGTTTAATCCACAAAACCAGTTAGGTCTTTACAAAAAAGTAACTTAAGACCTCACTCCAGACCATGATTAGATTCCTTCCTATTACCTCATGACTACGTAAGAAGTCCTTGTTCCCTGGAAGAAAAAAACCGACACATAACCCTTACATGGACAACATATTACATTTTAGAACTAGCTTTAGTCTACAATATCAGGCGGTAAGATTACTTGATATTACCAAGGACAGAACAAACCTTCACGTAGTTTCTTCATTAATTCTTCCGAATACTTCATTGCTTTTAAATGAACAAGAACTTGTGGAATTCTGTAGTCAGCAAATATTGTCAGACTGGAAATATCATCAAAAGAGCCATCTCCTTTCCCTTCTAAAACACTCCATGTGTCAGCCACAAGTATTTGTGCCCGTTTGTAGAAAGACACCTTCTTTTTCTGAAGAAAGAAAATTTATGGATTATTTAAATGCCTGATCAATAAATATAGCAAATAACACATTAATAACACATTGTTAAGCAAACATTACTTAACTAGAGCAGAATAAAACTGCAGCACTCTTAAACATCTTAAAATCTAAACATCAGACTACAAACATGAATTATGTGGAATGCTAATAAATAAACTGAAATAAATGAATAACATAATAAAAGTTACTGCAGCAAATAAAAATTGTTTAGAATACGCCTGGATCTCAGAACACATTCATAGTTGTTTACTGCCACTTGGCAAACACTATAGTTGAATGTCCAGCAACATTAATTTTCAGAAACTCTACAGTACATCCAACCTTTTAATTTGACAAGAGAAGCACAATAGGCATGTATAGTACTAGACAATTAAACATTTTGTTAATGCATTTATCTGTACTGTTAAAGAAATAAAATTCTAGTGAAAACTTCAATGAATGCTTCTCTTTGTTTACTGCCAAAATGCAGTAACTGTTCCTGACAGCAAATTACATTTTTTGTCTTTGAATTATATTCTCCAAAAACACTGAGAATTTCAACTGCATGTCACAGAACAACTTCTGCAAACATCTTCAAAACTCCTGCCTTCCTCATGCCTCATTCTATACTTGACATAGATGCACAAACTTACTTTAGACAACATATGTGATTTTGTATGTTAAATAACAAAACACTACTTTAAACATCACACAAGAAGTGGTAACAAGAAGTAAATAATTAGCAGACCAAATTTTATCATAGCTCCTACTGCCCCAAAGCAAGGGTGCAATTCTTTCATAGCATTAAGAACTTTCATAGCAGTAAAGAACTGATTTTCTCTAGCACCACACCATTTCACAGGAGCAGAAGAAGGCAGAATTAGAATGGAACTTTTCATTTCATGCTGCAGTTTAATTAAGAAGAAAAACATTGTCTGGGACTCATCACTGAGAACATAAATTTATAATTTCATTGTTTCAATTGTTAACTTTTATGTTGCACAGAACTTACTAAGTTTATACAAAAATCTCAATATAAAAAAAAAAACCAAACTATGAAGCATTTCAAGTAAATTTCCCCACTATTTATCAGAAAGCAAGGAAAGCACTAGGTGGATGATACTATATGTCAAAAAGGAAGAACTTAAGAACTTTTTTACTGTGTGATTGACTTCACTGGCACAGATTGTCTAGAGAGGTTGTAAAGTCTCCCTCACTGGAGATACTCAAGAACTGTCTGGACACGATCCTGTGCGGTGTGCTCTAGAATGACCCTGCTCGAGCAGGGAGGTTGGACCCACTTATGGTATGGTCCCTTAAACCCTTACCTAATCTCTGATTCTGTGTGTGAAGGATAGTAAAGATAGTACAATCTATCAAAAAAATGGAACGTTTTCAACATGGCAATACAACTATACTTCTTTTATCTTCTTTTCTGCAACACCCTGCCTTTCCAGGAAATAGTACCATACACAGGAACATTTGCATCTTCTCTGCAGTACAATGTGCTAATATTAACGGATAGATCTAATTATGACCTACTGACATTAAAAGAAAGGAGGAGTACTGTGCAAAGAGCAAAATGTGATAGCACAGCCATTAAAAAAAAAAAAGCAAAGAAAAGGATCATGAGAATTTCACAACCTCAGTCCCAGGTGATGGATGGTAAATAGAAGATAAATACATGCAACATATGGGAAGATCAAAAAGGACTCCACTAAGTCTTTGTCAGAACACAAAAAACCCTGATAAGTCAGTACAATATAGTCTAAAACTTAAACTGCTGTTGGGAATCAAATGCAGCACAGCATCTACATATGAATTATCCACCAAGGATAAAAAAATGTTTTGGAGATTTTGGTTTTGTTTTGCATTTTCCTTTCCAGAAAAACTAACACTGGCAAGTTCTGTGATTATATGTGTAATTTTTGAAAGTATTTTGTATATGTATTTGGAAAAACATACAGTCAAATAATTGTGCTAATTTTAGAAGCTTCCCTAGAAGGTCAGCTGTAGCAGTCTGTGATAGTATGATTCTAATGTAGGACTTATCTTATAATCATATATATTTCTCCTTTAGAGAGTTACTGAAAAGCACTGGTTTACTGTTGGTATTTCACCATCTTTCCAGTTCCCTCCTAACCCTTTAGAAGTCTTACTTGTGAGAGCTCAACCTGCTGCCATAAAAATAATGTGATCCATGTCACCACCTTCAAAATACACATCTTGCTTAGCGAAAGCAGAAAAAAAGCTTCCATATTCATGCAACAGGCTTAATTACAAAGTCAGTGCTTACAGTCTGGGATCATTTTTGGAACACCTTTTCATTCTGTAGTCTGCTGCTGCTTTTAGGGAGGCTTGCTTTATAAAGCATTCATCATCATCTCATGAAAGATATAACGTCAATGAGTACAGTCACTATAAAGATAAGAAAATGTCACTTTACTTAGAAAATATTCCCCTTTTGATCGTCAAAATTGTCAAAGTATTACTTTATATGTAAAAAAACCCCAAATAAACGAAACCAGTAGCTTCAAAGATGAATTCAAAAGCACCTCTGATTTTTTAATGTAAATATATTTTGCTTCACAAGCAGCAGACAAAGAAAAATAAAATAACATCTCCTACTGAAGGGCAATAAATGCAATAGATTCAAAGCTTCAGTGACTGGTATTGAAGAAGCTGAAAAGACTGCACAGGCTAGTAGTATAGGCTGTACTGTCACTAACATAAAGTCTTCTGGATTTAATGATGTAACAGCTGAGTACTACTGCACGTCCAACTGAGCATACGAGCTGCTACATGAGTCATAGGTACTACATGAAAATGATGTCTGTAAAGATGAAAACTGGGAGACAAAAAATACCAGATGATCACTGTTTAATTCCCATCAGTTTCTTTCAGTAAAAGTTTCAGTACACTGTCAACATTTGTAAAAGTGTGGGTTACTACTAATCTGTAGTCGTTGGAGTAATGCCAGTTGAATCAACAACTGTTAAAGGGTGGAGTCCCAGTAGCTGTGCATTAATGCTACCAGAGTTTCACTTCTTTCATTAGCTGCAGAGAGCCTTACAGTAAAAGAAAAAGAAGTGAGGGGAAAAGGGTTGTCAGCAATTCAAGGGAAGCAAAAAAAAAAGGAAAAAGGATTCCCATTTTTCAGGCAGGAATTATCTCAAATACTATGCATTTTTAAGGAGTACAAAGGAGGTGTGATTTAACTGGGAACTCAGAGTATACCAAAATAAATTACAGTAAAGTGATGAAGAGACAGCATACGAAAAAAAGTACTCTTCTGGTGGGAAAAAGAAAGTGACTCTTGTCCTGACTAGTTGTAGACTATCAAGAGTCTTTTACTGTTACTAAATAATAGGATTTTTTTTTCAGAGCTTTAGAATTAGCTTACCTCAAATACAGCTTCATCTCTGTAAGAAGGAAAATTTTCCAGTATGAGACGTAGCAGTTTCTGAGCACTCTTCTCACTCATTTTAACACAAGTGAGGAAAGACCCTCCAAACTTCTCTAACAGAACTATCCCACTTTCGTTCAGCACCCGATGTCTTTCTTCAATCAAAGGCAAAGGCACTTCTGTGTCAGATCGAAATACATGCCTAACTTGGTCAAGCGTCATGGTGGCAAAATAGGAGGCACTGGTGATAGGTATTCCTTCAGAAAAGTGAACATAAGATATTTAGGCTATCACATAACATAACATGTAGACCTAATTGCAGTGGTCTGCTATAGGAAAGCACTTCTATAGAAAGATCTAAGAAGTCCATAAACTCTTAAACCCACCTTTGTTTTCAGCGATAACCGCACCCACAGAACTGCTCACAACTAAATTTGTGAGTGCATACAATGTTTTCTTCTACGGCAAATTTCCAACATACAACCATGGAACCGTTGTTACTTTTTGTACATAATTTGTCCCAACTGTTTAGTCTTCGTATTTTAAGTGTGATGTTTACACAGCACATTGGCAAATAGAGTCAGTATATCTAGTTTAGTTGGAATAGGCCTGTTTTCTCATGGATCTTAATCATGCTGTGCATTCACAAAAAGTGTCTTAATCCTAATACCCCCTCAATTTACAAATAACTATGCAGAAAATGAATTAAAACTTTCATCTATACCTACTAATGGGTGGGGTTTTTTTTCCTGAGAACAGCATAAAAAAGTGAGTGCTAAAGTACTGGATTTAAATACAAAACTTTAAAATACTGCTTTAAAATACTGGTTTGAGCGGCATCTGGGTTTTCAGACTTACTTTAGATGCTCTGGTATTTGATTAGTCCAGAGGATTCAAGCTTTGTGCCTCATTTTTTCATCTGCCTTGGAAACAGGGAACTTATCTTAAGAATACACGTGAAATAACTTAAATCACGCACAGATGACTACTGGCTATCTTTAGTGTCTTTCGAATGGAAGAGATAACCCAGTCAGAGCCACGAGTTAGGTAGTTTCAGTACAAGGGTATTTAGAAAGCACTTCCAGTTGCCTTCCCCAAGCTCTACGGGACGCCTGCACATACAGAACTACAGACAGAGCCAACATCAGTTCCTAAGAGCGTGTCCCACTCCCGAGGCCCGCCTGCATTCAATACGCGACGCTCGGCTGCCGACGCCCCTCGCCCCGGCCCGGCCCCGCTTCCCTGGCGCTCACTGACCGTCGTCCAGGGCCCTGTTGACAGCGGCGCACAGCGACCAATAGCCACTGTAGGTTTTATCCTTGTACTTCACAAGGTACTTGCGGTCCTCCTGCTCGGACCAGAAGGAGAAGTTGAGGGTGTCCACCAGGAACACCCAGTCTACAGCCTCCTTGTCGGCGGCCCGAGGGTTCAGCTCGTGGAGGCTCTTCCACCCTGCCAGCCCGAACTCCGCTGCCGAGGCTTTGTCGAACAGGCTCTCCGCCACCCGCCGCGCCCCCTCCTCGTCCACGGAGACATCTTTGCTGTGCTCGGCTATGAACTTGGCGGACTCCAGAGGGGACGGGAACATCTCCATGCCTGGCAGGAAACACGCACACTGCCGAGGCCAGCCCCAGTGCCGCGCTTCTCACGGGGCGTGCACGGAGAGCTGCCGAGACTCCCCCGCCCCCGGCGCGGCTCTCGCCGCTCGGCCCCGCTCCCCGCCCCGCGGCGCTGCCGCTGCGCGCATGCGCGGGGGAGGCGGGGCCCGGGGGCGAGGGCGCGCGCAGACCCCAGGCCCGGGGAGCGCCCGGGCCGGCACATTGATAGGGAGAGTCGCCCCCTCAAATCCTGCCAGGCTGGAGCAATAGGCAGACTCACTTAGCTTCTTGGCAGCGAAGTTCTCCAGAACATTCTCACCATTGAAAAAGAGAGGGATATAAGAAAAAAAACCAACATGACAGAGGAACGAACAAAAATGTGCGTGTTGTAGAGCTCTTTTCCCCAATCAAAGCAGAAAAGAACCGAACAAAAGACCATCCGCAATCCCTTTTGCATATATAGTAAAGTTGGAAGCAGAGAAATTAAACACCTCTTTTAGTTTACTTGCATTTTGCCCAAAACCTCAGCCTCGACGGCAGACTTCTCTAATTTAGGTACCCATTGTACCAAGCCAGCTGCCTTCCCACTGACTGGAGAGTCATGGCATTTCTTTCTACGGAATTCACTATTATGTGCCACAAATCATGGGGGGAAGGGGACACAACAAACCAACCAACCAAAAAAAAACCACAATAAAAGAATCCTCACTTAGTCTGGACACATCATATCTGTATGTGTCACACATCTTTACACTTTTTAATCTGTTTTTATTCAGGAAGTGAAATTAAAACTTTTAACTATAAATACAAATGCCAAGGTATTACATGAGATATCCAGAGGCTTTATATTTTTTTAAATTTCTCACAAATAATTCTTATGGAACTCAACATACATCTGGGAAAGAAGTTGAAATTTTGCATACAAGGAAAAACAAGTTACATAATTATATTTTCAACTTGCCAATTTGCAATTACTACCTCATACAAACAAAAGCTCAGGAAACAGGTATAATTTATTGCATTAAAGCAAGCTGTCTAAAGTCAGGTGTACTTTACCACTGTTTACGCAGTGACATCACAAAGTTTTAAAATATTTTATTTATATACTGTCACCAATATATATATGTATTGCAAAGAGGGCCAAACACTTGCAAAAATGTCAAGTTTTACACATTTGCATATTTTCACCCTTCCCCCCCCCAAACAGCAAAGCAGTCATTGTTTTCACACGATCTCTTTAATTTGTCAAAAAACCCCATGTAACTCCATCTAGATATCAAGGAAACTGAAGAGCAAGCTTAACAGCAACTTTAATTCATATGGGGAAAAAAAGAAACAAACTAGGTGTATCCATTATGACCTTATGTAGACCTGAAGAAAAATGACCACCAAGAATAGGTTCACTAAATTTATTTAAAAATCCTAAAATGTTTCTTACAAAAATGCATTACATTCTGCACACTGCTCTCAACAAACACCAGGGACATGTGGCCTACCATATTCTCCCCCTTCAAAGTAAGATACAGTGTACATAAAGCAGGGTGTTCACAACAATTACAGAAAAACAGTACAATTTACCACCAACAATGAACAAAAATAGAATTCACTCTCTCTGCTGCTTCAAAATTTCAATGTTAGTCTCGTGCGCCCTTCCCCCCCTATGTATTTGTAAGGAACTAAAACATTACATCTGGTGTACAGCAAAGATTCCACTACACCTCAAATGCAGAACACCTATGAAGCAGAGGAATGTTGGCTTTTTAAACAGAAGCAGATTAAAAAAAAAAAAAAAAGGGTGCAGGACTCCTTCAGTTCTTCACTAGTCTTAGAAAAACTTTCCAGAATACTGCTTCACACTATAAAAAAGAAAAAATAATCTTGCATTAGAATCCTTCAACATCTGCATACTGCTTCACACTATAAAAGAAAAAGAAAAAAGCATGTATTAGAATGATGGACCATACATCTTAACATCAACATTCATAAAGCATATTAAATTACAGATTACTAACACATTTAAAAGTACAGAATTTTAAAATGTCAATGTCTAACAAGTATATTAGTGTATTTCAGGATAGTTAAATATTAGTAATCTAAAGCCAAACATTTCAGTTAAGACATTAAAATCTGCTATAGCAGCCAGAATGTTAATACAGCAAATGCTATCTGTAGCTGTTAATATTTGGCAGAAAAGGCAAAGTACTGTCAGCAAGGTGTGAAATGCTGCATAACAGCCCCAAATCGATTTCAACTTGTCCTGTAGAGGCATGGTCTGTGCCATATGGCAGACTGTGATTTGTTGTCAATTTAGTTATCTAAAAACAACAAAATCACTAGTCTTCCACACAGAACTAGGCCAACATTCACTGAAATCTTCTATATTTTCTACAGGCTCTATGTAATTTATTACAAGTAGTTTTTACAAGTAGTTTTTTTGCAGCAGTTTTCACCAGAGAAAGGAGAGGACTGCTTGGTTAAGATGTCTTCCAGCAAGATTAGTTTTGAGGGTGTCTTCGTTTTAATTAGAATGGAGAACAGAAGAGAATCAAGGCAGAACTACCACTAGAGAAGTTAGGTTCAAATAGTTACTTAAAACCTGCCTTCTTAAAAAACTGATTCACAGAGGAGAGCAGTTCTATAATATACATGTTAATTTGACAGTAGGGTCAATATTAAACTTTAGCTTGCCTGTTCTGCAGCAAATACTGTGCATTTTGTATCTGGTCCTGTGTTCCTGTAATAGTTATTATCCGATCTTCTGAGCCTTCTAATGGTTCATCAATTTTGATCGAAGCTCCTGACTCATGACGTATTTGTTTGATTCTCTGGCCTCCCTTCCCAATAATAGATCCTGCCAACTAAGGAAGAAAGCAAAAACATTTATTTCCTGATACAACTGTCTTTCCGAAAAGTTAGAAAATTACAACAGCATTCGAGTAGTTTCCACAAATTAAGTTTTAAGTGTTGCAATGTGAGTTTATTTCTTTATAGCCTAAAAATATCCCCTGCAGTATTAACTGTATAAACACAGGTGAGATAAAATTGAGAAGATCAGGTCTCATTTGCAAAACACGAGTTACAAGGACCATCTCTATTATTGAGCCACAAGTAGAATTGTTTAATGTGTCTCTGAAGACAGAAACTAAACAGTCAAACAATACACTGCTGGTGATTTAGAAACAATTGTTTTGTATTAGAAGTACTTATCAAGCACTTTAACTTCTGGTTTATTCAAACAGTCTGAGAAATGGCTGTGACTTTAAGAGAAAGCATGAGTTGAAAGCAAATCAACTTTACTTACATCTTTGGGAATAGTTACTTGTGTTGTGATGATGGGTCCACCAAGATCTCCATATGAACCACGCCCCCCTGCATAAGAATAATCTGATTTAAGTGTATGCATCAAGCCCTTCATAGTAACTACATAATGAACTACATGCAAAGGTTTTACATGAACACTTACCATAACCAGAGCCACCCTCGAACTGCAAGAGAAAAAACATTAACATGAACAGGCATGCTTCATTAATGCATTTTTATCTTAAGCATTTTATTGTTAACTTTGAGACCATTTAATCAAACCTCATAATCCTCAGCCTGACATAAAAACAAGTGTTGTGTCATCAAGGGCATCCTGAGGCAAAGATGAAAGACAAGAAATAAAAGTGGTGGATAGGAGAGATCTTATTAACCTCTGTTCATTTGGACCAGAGGCCATCTTGTGTAGGACCACAAGCTGGATACATTAGTTCTTGCAGGTCCCATCCAACTCCAGACATTCTGTGATTCTGATCTTGCCCTATCAAAACCTCTAAGAGTAACGCATAAAATGACAAAGGATTCAGCCAAAGCAGTCTCACTATCTCAGCTTCTTGGAGACAGCTGTTGATGCTGATCTACTTGTCACCTCTGTACTAAACGTGAGAATTACAAAATCAGAATAGAGCCTTATTAATACTACTCATACAGCTCAAGAGAGACTCCAGTCTACAGTTCCAGGGCAAGAAATTTGCCCAGTACATCATCTTACTACATCTAGAATCTTTGATTCTAACTATGCTACAACCTTTTACACCTTTGAATAAACAATTACTACGTAAGTTCCTTCTGTTACCTTTAAACCACCATATACCAAATGCAAATCACTCCAATGAGCATTCCTGGCCCTTTTACTTTCAGGATTTTTAAACTTGCATTTGATATAAAGTTCTCATTTCATCTAATGTGTTCAAAGTGTGCAAGACCACACACGTATACTTTCCTACAGAAGCAGAGAATAAATATACATGGTTCTCTCAAATTCAACTTCTGAAGAGACTCAGGGTCTGTGAGAGGAAGCTGGAGGCTGCCCAAGGCTGAAACTACCAGCCAAACTGATGACATCTCAGTGACAATATTTAAGAAAAAGAGTAAAAAATTCGCAATGTCCACTGACTGTGAGTGAGCAAGGATGAAAAAAGTGCTCCAGGCACTGGAATGGAGACTGCCCTGCAGCCCACAGAGAAAACCACACTGGAGCAGATCACTACACTGCAGCCCACTGAGGGATGCTATGCTGAGAGCAGGTAGTATGCCCCGAAGGAAGCTGCACAGGTAGATAGATACCTGTGGCCTGTGAGGAAACCAACATTAGTCTGTTCCTGAAGGGGACACCATGAAAGAGACCCACACTGGAAAAGTTCTTAAGAACTGCAGTGCTCTGGAAACGGGTAATTTGAGCAGTTCGCAAAGAAGATGTATCAACCCATGGAAGGGACCCTACACTGGAGCCATCGAACAGTGCAAAGAGAAAGGAGCAGTGGCAATTGTGATGAACTGACTTGGAGCCTGCCATTCCCTACCACCTCTGCACCATTCATAGTAGACGAAGTAGAAGAGCAAGGAATGAAGGAGTGAAAGTTGAGTCTGTGAAGAAGCGGAAGGTGGGCAAAGGTGTTTTTATCTTTCTCACCATGCTACTCAAAGTGGCAGTAAACCTACCCCAAGCCAACTCTGTTTTGCCTATGATGTTGATTAGGAAATGGTCTGCCCGTCTTCGCGGTGAGCCACAGACTTTTCTGTCTTACTTTTTCCCCTCGCTCTACTAAGGAAGGGGCAAAAGAGCAGCTGGGTAGGCCCCCCAGCAGCCAGTCAAGTTCAACCGCTCACAATTACTGGTTACAACATACAACTTTTCCAAAAAAATATTCCTTACCATCTTTTTTATATCAAAATAGAAGCTAGTCAGATCAAAGTGTGGAGCTTATCCTCTGTCTCTAAGCAACCTGTATTGTCTAATCATGTTACTAAGCAATACATATTATAAAAAAACATAACAGAGCTCACAGTGGAGTCCAAAATACAAGACAATAAAGGACTCAGCGTAAGGTTTAATTGAAAAGCTGATCATATTAAATACAGAGACATATTGCGGTTGGTATTTGCCATAGGATTCCTTTTTGGACTAATTTCTTTTAAAGAAAAATACATTTCCTTGATCCCATCTGCCTCTCCAGACTACAAAACAATAGAATTTGATAGCACTTGCTGCGTATATAAGCTAAGAACTGACTTTTCACATGAATTATTCTGAAGTATTAATTTGGCAGGATTTTCGAGACACTGCCAATACCTGATGTACTCCATAATTTCTACAATGACTACACTGGTTAACAGTACCTGGACTGTTACCATGTACCATGTTACCATGTACCTGGACTTCTGTAAAGGCTTTGACATAGTCCCCACATCCTTCCCTCCAAACTGGAGAGGAATGGATTCCATGAGTAGACTGTTTGTTGAATAGGGATAGTTGCATCCAGAGGGCAATGTCAATGGCTCAGAGTTTCAATGGACATTCAGTGGTGTCCTCAGGGGTTGGCCTTCACTGAGACCAGTGCTATTCAATGTCTTCATCAATGACAAAAACAGATTAGGTGCATCTGCAGCAGGTTTGCAAACTGAGTGGTGCTGTTGACAGACCTGAAGGACAGGATGCCATCCAGAGGAACCCGCACAAGCTCAGTAAGTGAGCCCATGGAAATCTCATCCAATTTAACAAGACCCAAGAGCAAGGTGCTGCACCTGATCTGGTGCAATGCCTGGTACCAGCACAGGCTGGGGGATGAACAGATGAAGAACAGCCCTGCCCAGAAGGACCTGGGGGTGCTGGTGGGTGAGAGGCAGGACATGACCAAGCAATGAGCACTTGTGGCCCAGAGTGGCAACCGTGTCCCATGCTGCATCGAAATGTCAAGGGATATGATTCTGCCCAGCTAGTCTACTCCTCTGAGACCCCAACATGAGTACTGCATCCAGTTCTGGGGCCACCAACATTAAGGGCATGAACCTACCGGATTAAGTCCGGAGGAGAACCACGAAGATTATTAGAGGGATGCAGCATCTCTCCTGTAAGAAAGCCTAAGAGGTGGGACTGTTCAGCTTGGAGAATGCTCCAGGGTGACCTTATTGTGGCCTTCCAGCTCCAGAAGGCAGCCTACAAGAAGGCTGGAGAGAAGTTTTCACACAGGCACGTAGAGGAAGGACAAGGGGCAACAGCTTTAAATTGAAGGAGGGTTGGTTTAGTTTAGGTATTAGAAAGAAACTCTTTACTTTGAGGGTGGTGAGGCACTGGAACAGGTTGCCAAGAAAAGCTGTGGACGCCCAGTTACTGGAAGTGTTCAAAGCCAGGTTCAATGGAACCCTGAGCATCCTCGTCTAATTTCAACGTTCTCTACCCAAGGCAAGCTGGAACTAGGTATCATTAAGGTTACTTCCAACCAAAACCATTTATGATTCTGTGATAAAATCCCAAAACCTATCTGATCAAATGACACATTTTCAATAGACTAATAGGTAAATACAGTTTATTCACAAATAAAAGTGAGAAGCTACTTTAAATATTTGCTGTTTGAAATAAAATCCCACAACATTATGGCAGTACCACAAAATATAAATCACAAATGCATGCATCTAGAATACATCAGTTATGGAGAAAGTTACCATTTATCAAAATGAAAAAAGTGTGTAAAAGAGGCAAAAGAGGTACAGAAAAGCTCCTCTATTTTTACCAGGCTGCTGCATAATTCCACATTTTTCTTAACATTACCTGTCTTCAAAGGACACACCATTAAGCCCGCCACTAAATCTGCAGTCAGAAGAATGGCTTTGTATATTTTAATAGCTGCAAGTTGCCAAGGACTACACTCAAGATCTCTTGAAAATTTTGCTTTATCACTTAACTCATTCAATAAAGCAGTTTTCAAAAAACAGGCTGAAAACACTCACCAACTCTGGTGGCTGCATGTCATCACAGGCATCCACATGACACTGCATCATCTTCCAGACGCAATGTAAGAGGAAGAAATGAAATCCAGGTCATACAGAATTTTAGAGAATGTCGCAAGCAAATACAATGCATAGTGGTCCAAAGAAACCTTTATACTATTAAAAAAGACTTAAAATTGTCATTTAGACCATTTTCAAGACTCACTGGCTTTTACTTTGGGGCAACTTGTGTTTTCCTTCTCTTTCTGCAGTATTAGCAGATTTCTCCTCTAACTAAGAAGCTCAGAAACTAATGGCAAGGCAAAACTTAAACAAGCCTTTTTTTTTTTTTTTGCTTTTAGAAAACCTGTTTACGTTTTTACATGTAAAAATACTTTATCAGATCTTTTATTTCTGCCATCTGCTAGAAAAAGGATTAGTGAGATCGAAACAAGTAATTCCAAGTGACTATACCAATTGCATAATCACTTCAAAGGACTAAACCGAAGGACACTGCTTCTCATGTTCTACTATCCACATACCTCATCTAGTCAGTAAGTAGACTAACAATCTACCACTGCCTGACTATAGTAGAAACTTAATTATGTTTCTAAAACATATGATATATAGAATTTCTTTCTTTTAGAATTCTACAATTTCAGCAATTATGTTTATTTGTGCAAAATGAATTTCTGAAACAGCGTGTCTTAGCATACATAACATTTTATGCTGCAGACTAATTTGTGCTAATAGTACTCAGAAGTGGAACAGAAACCAGATGAAAGACAGGCTAGATAAGGCAAAGAGCTTAACTTTTACACCTAATAACCCCACATGCAGTCCTAACTGATGTAAAACTCTTTTGTAATAAGTTTTTCTTGTTCTTAAGAATGACCTAAGAAAGTGAAATTTTGTTACTTCCTTCCAGCATCTGCACGAATAAATAGCACAGTTGTCATACATTCCTCCTTCACTAATTTTTACATGCCCCTGAGAATGAGGGTGTTGAAAAATACAGAAAACTCAGGATTTTTCAGATCATAATTGCCGTAATGGTCCACAGGATTTGATCTGGAGTAGTTACACACTGAAATATATACTTCTATACGCAGATAAACAAGCCTGTACTTTGGAGAAAAAGGTTCAGAATAGATTGTAATTCAAATGAGCATTTAAACAGCAATACATACTTATATGAGAACTTTAAGCCAGGCTAACAGACAAGTATCATCTTAAGTGATTCATTCCGTACAGCCAAGAGGAATGTACCCATTTTGTAAAATCAAAATGGATTTTTCTCATCTCAGCATTTACATGGAATATCTCTGGAATTCAGGAAAAACCACAGTTCAGCATCTAGTCTTAAAGGCTGTCCACTGTTCAATCTTTCTGCCTTTAATGAAAAAGGGAACCGTCAAAAAGATTGTTTCTGTACATTCAATTTTTTCACTATTTTTGAGAAGTTTATCAATTGTTGCCTTTTATTACACCTGTGCAGGACAGAATCCATGTGATAAAAGCACTTCTACTCTCTAAGAGCAGCTTTTTCCACCATCAGATCACAAACCATAGTAATGGTTTAATTGGTTTAAACTTTTAGCTACACAACAGTTTCTGTTTGAAACAAAGGGTAGCACAGAAGACTTAACTTTTTGGCCTAATACTTGAAGCTTTGATAACACATTCAGTGTGAAGATTCCCTTCCTACTTACACCATTTAGGATACTAGGATCATGACTGACTAAAACTAAAAATTAAATACTGTCTTTGTTGGGAAGTCCTCACTTTAACCAGGCTATAATACTTGGTCACAAAGGAGCCGAGGTTGTGAGCAGCTTCACTATGAAAAGCAAATGAAATTGCTTTTTTTTTCCATTAAAGAAACCGAACTAGCAAAAATTACTCCACTTACATGCAGAAACTCATGTCAATAAAGTGAAGGTCAACCTGACAGGCTAAACCTAAGTCAAAATGGATTTTCTATTCTAGCTGGACTGGAATAAAAATAGAACAAAAATAGAACACACTACTGCCCAAGAGTCAAGCTAAGTAAGACTGTGCTCAACCAAATACCCAAAGAAGGGCAGGCTGCTCAGTTTATGTACTCTAGCACAGGCTTTATAAGCTACAAATGGAAGAACATAAAACCTAAGCTCTGAAAACACGTAAACACAGATAAGGGATCTTGGAGGTATACATCTCCATTCTTCCAGTTTCTCAGCATGTAGAGTAGCATGGGAAACGGCTTTTTTTCAAAACTGCAAATCTTTCCTTTTATTATTTCTAATAAGCACATGACATTCTTGCAATTTGTAGCTCCAGTAACTCTTATTCCCAAGAAAGACATGCAAAGCGCATTTAGGTAGCCGATTTCATAGCTCTTTTTCATTTCTATCTTTTACATTCATTTAGAAGAAAAAAATAATGTGTCACCTGTCATCTAAAAGAAGGTGCCAAACAAGTCAGAGGAGAAAAGAAGATTGTTACTATAGAGATAATACTCTGTTGTGGTTTAAGACCAGCTGGCAGCTAAGCACAGCTGCTTGCTCACACCCTCCATCCAACCCCCAGTGGAACTGGGATGAGAATCAAAGTAAAACTTACATCTTGAGGGAAGAACAGCTTAATAACTGAGAAGTTGTTAAAAAACAAAACAAAGAAAACCAATAAAAAATGAAACAATCCACTACCGCCACACCCCAAAATAATAGAAAAAAAATAATAAAATCAAGGGTACATGATACAACTGCTCACCACTTTGCTGACCACTGCCAGGCTCCATCCTCAAACCCCTATGGACCCCCTTTCTGGGTAACTACCCCAGTTTATATACTGGGTATGATGTTCTATGGTCTGGAATATCTCTTTGGTCAGTTCGGGTCACTTGAACTGATTATAATCCCTCCCAGCTTCTTTGGTGTACCTATTCACTGTCAGGGCATGAGACACTGAGTAAATGCTTGACTTAATATAAACACTACAGAGAAAAAACAAAAACATCAGCATGATATCAGTATTATTCTCATACTGAATTCAAAACAGCTACTGAGAAGAAAGTAACTATCCCAGCTGAAACCAGGACAACTTGCTGGATTTTCTACTGAGGAAAGAGGAATCTTGTCTCACAACAGCAGATGGCTGCTGGGGCGTGGCAATTCGGAATGCAACCTGGAAGACTACCTGTATCCTTTCAACTTTCACACACTATGAGGCTTCTTTCTCCCTTCACAAAGAACTGATGTAGGATTCAACTAAGCAGTGGTTCTACTTCCAAAACATTTTGAATTAAGAGTGGATTTTCTGCAGAGAAATTAGAAAATTTAGACAAATTGATTCAAAAGAGCCATCACCTTCTCTCCACTAGAGCTCTTCTCAGACACTGTTCCATACTCTGTATTGCTGTATCAACGCTCATGCTTTCCAACCTTTAGTGTTAAGAATGCTTGTGTAACTCATCAGAGAACATTGCTCTGACATGCTTTCTCTATCTTAAAAATCCACCTATTGCTGTTTCTGTCATGCTGATCAAAAAAATCTGAAAGATGGCCAGTGCAAGAAAACCTACAGGGCTGAGCACAGTCAAAAACTCTGAATCTTTTTGATCATAGGGAGAAAGAAAGAAAACAGAACAGTACCATCTACACCTCAAATATTCATCCACAGGAGGACCACTTGTATGGAGAAAACATGTTGGTTTTACTATCAGAACCACATATGTCCCACATGAACATGCATATGGTTCAGCAACAGGAGGTCAACATGCTAACTGTGCTTAGGGACACAACAGAGCAAATTTTAAACTCATACCATGCCATCGTAACGGTCTCCCGGTCTGCCCCTTCGGTCATAGGACATCAGATCTCTGAAAAGAAAAAGGCAGCAGCATGTTAATTGTTTTATGTGTGTTATGAGCTAGCTTGCTTGCTAATCTGAATTTTCCCATTCACGGTTCACATATAACTCAGTATCAAACTACTCTACCCAAGTATTGAGTAACGGAAGTTCCAGAACTACCTACTATAGTCCTGGCAACTTACTACAGTACAGCAGGTAATTAAATTTCAGAATACTCGTCTAATACAGGCTCAATCCTGCATAATCACTACCAACATGGAAGCATGAAAAATCATTAAAATATGAACATGACTCAGGTCTACAGCCTGCGTTTTTGTACAATGCATTTATGCAACAACTCACCCGCCACGAGGAGGTGGTGGAGGAGGAAGAGGAAGATTACGAGCTCTACTGCCACCTCTAACACCACGGCCTGGTGGAGGCGGTGGAGGTCCTCTGCGAGGGCTCATATCATCATAATCTCTTCTTGAGGGAGGCATAGGTCGTCCACCACGACCAGGGGGCATTCGATCAAAACCTCCTCTTCCACGCATCGGAAAGCCCACCGGCCGTCCCCTTCTATCATCAAACATCATTGTGAAGCCACCATAGTCATATGTTTCATCATAGAAGTTGGGATCGTAAGGCTGGGCCCGTCCTTTAATTGGAGACTAATACAAACAAACAAAACAAATCACCAAATCAGACAGTTCTATTATAACTGGCATATTTAATTAAGCTAACACATTTATGCATTTGGAACATGTTCTTGATTTCACAATGCTGCCAAGAAAGGAGATGTTGATGCACTTCCTGTGAACTTAACTATGACAGTAAAACTACTTAGGAGTGGCAGATACATTTTGTTTTCCTTCCTCTTCAAATTTTCCATTCTGATGGCATGCAAAGCATAAATGGCCCACGAGTACCCAAAGTTGCTTTCCTCCCTCATAATTCTAAATTGCCCTCAATTCTAACAATAGAAACAGTTCCCAACATTCCTAACTGTCCATCACTTTGCTGTTGGGAAAGTAGGAGGTACTGAATTGAAACTAGAAACTGAAAGACACCATTTTTCATCCAACTAATGGCTAAAACATTCATGAATGCTGATGAAAAAATAAAAAAAAATTAACAAACATTACCTCAGAGATAAGATCCAAGATAATCTTGATGCACTCAACAACTCTATCAGGTTTTCCACCAATAAGCACCACTCTGTCAGTTGAATGAGGACAACACTCTTGAAAGAGCTTAATGGTGGTCTGAGTGTTCTGTAGAAAAAAAAAAATCCAAGATTGTCAAATATTTTAAACAACTTTATAAAACCATTAAAATATTTTTAAAATAGATTCAAAAGACAATTAAGTTCCCACCCACTTAAATCTGCATGCTTGCTTCTGAGTTATCACACAAAATTTGAAGATTACATATTTTAAAGATCTTGCTGCTTTAAGTTTTGTATGAAGATGAAAAAAAATTCAATTTTCTCCTATTTCAATTATGACTCATCTACAATGCATCATTTAATTAAGTATTAGAAAAACGACCACATAACCACTGTGAGCTTACAGGCTGTATTACCTTTCAAATTAAACATGCTGTGGATGCTAAAACAGCAATGTTGCTAGGATTATCTAGTTATCTTATGCCTTTCTTAATCCATACAAACAAGTATTGGCTTATACCTAACTGACCTGAAACTGCCTTCGACACAACACCAAGAAACTCAACCATGTGTTTTCAGTTCATAGAGACCATTAAGTTTTTTAAATCTTACTCTTTCACTTAAAAAAAAAAATAATGGTCTTCCAGGAGTTTGAATTAAAACCAAACATGAAGTCCTCTCACAGCACATCTACTGTGCAGATGCTTTCATTCTCGACTGTTTGCGTGTCCAACCACACAAATAATTCTACACTATGCAGTAGTTTGTTCTGAAAGGAGAAATTAATACAATTTTAATAAAATGAACAAAAATCCTTTCTTTAAAAACAGTACTCTACCACAAATAATGTTTAACCAAGTCCTGGGCTCTGTCACCAATATTACTTCTAGGGTCTGCAAGACAGCTGCAACTCCTAGCTCCATCTCACAACATCAAAAGCATGTATGCAATGTGTTTGGAAGGAATTACTGCACAGCAGACACACATGCCCCTTACGAACAGAAAACATTGCTTATTGAACAAAATCAAACCTCAGAACAGAAATCAAGTACCTCTCTGAGTTCTTTAATTTTAGCACCCTTGACACCAATAATGCCTCCTGCCAAACTCTGGTGAATAAGAAGTCGAAGTTCGCAGTCGAAGTCGCTGCCTTTGTAGTGTTGATACTGTAAATAAGATGCATATAGGGAGAAGCAATAAAGATTAATTACAAGAATTCACAATATTTGGGGTTTTAAGATTTTTCCTCAAACACAATGGGGCAATTTTATTTACTGCTGAATTATAGTCCTGTATTTCTTTCGATCAATCACAACAATTTAAACACCTCACTTTAACGTGAACTGTCAGTTTTCCCTATTCTTTTACATTACTTATTAATGCACCACTTGCTATAAAGATTTAAGAAGGTATCAAACAGTGCAACACTTATTATTTGGATAACAGGAAGGCTGTTCAAAATGTTAATTTAATAAACAATGACAGACTCTACCCTCTACCCAAAGAATGCCAACATGTAGTGTCACAGCCTTCTTTAAAAGGCTTTTGGCATTTTTCACTTTTCTAATTTCCTATATTTAAAAAGTAGTGAACGCTCTAGAACTATCTCATTCAAAAGCTAATTTTTTAATTCTACACAGAAAAAAATTTAAAGATAAATACCTCTTCTAAAGTAGGGATAATCTTCTTCAGGATTTCTCCAATTGTCTCTATATCTGCACTTATACTCAAGATGCTGTTGGAAGCCACGATGACAGACAATATGGAGAAGGTAGAAAACAAAAAGCAGAAGTAAATTTTTTTTATCACCGCACACAAAATTTTAACAAGATTTACTACAAAGAAGAGTTTATAAATATTCCCCATTTAAAGTAAACCTTTTGTTTGATCAATTTACAACACATGCATCTTTGTTTATGCCCAGTATATATGCATGAGAAATTTAAGATTAGGTAGGTCTTGCAGAGAGAGAAAGACAGAATGGGCTTTTGGAAGGGCTCAAATTAAATGGGCAAGAGACTGACGCAGAACTGAAAAGTAGAAGTGAATATTCATGTTCCCCGCCACCACTAATTAGGAACCCTCGCTATTACATTTGTAGAACTGGCACACCTTCTCATATTAGAAGTGAGGATATGCAAGTGGTGAACGTTGTATCTGGAATAAGGTTATGGAACTCAGTTTACTAATGGGCCGTCCAAGAAAACAAATACAAATGCAAGACAAAAAAAGACAAAACAAATGAGAAGTGAAGGAAAGCGAACCGGAATTAGCATTTCATCAGAAATAATTATGAACAGGCAATGTTGAAGGGGAGCAAGGTGGGCCACAAAGACAGAGCGAGAGACTATTTTGAACCAATTTGATTTACAATGCAGCAAATATACAACACTTGAAGCTGTGCTCCTTCTATTGAAATAAAATTAGTGGATTGTTTGGGTGGGCAACTCACGTAAAAGTTCAGTGACAAAAAGACTTAATGGGGAAAATAAGACAGAAAACTCGAAAAAAAACAATACACCGTCTATAAGGGGATACTATTTAATTATATCAAAGGCAGGTAATAAAATACATTTCTCTCTTTCTATTCAGGCAGTGAGGCATAAACTGTTGGGACATACCGCTCGGGGCCACTGCTGTCTGGGACTGAAACACTGGCATTGTACTGCATTGGTCATTGGCGTTCGTGGATGTTGGCATTGGGCATGGGTATTCAATCGGAAGTTGTCAAGTATGGTACCCGTTTGGCAACGAGCACATTTTTGGGCATAGCCAACCAGGGTTTTCACATGGGCGTTCAGGGGCGGATGGGCCAACGTCATGGTGGGCAACGCAGGGGCAAGTCGATCCAGTACATGGGCAACGGAGATATATGGCCAAAAAAACAAGGAGAGGGAAAAGGGGGAAAAGCAATAAATTTTAATTTAATACAAACTATACTCATTACTCTCAATTAATGAAACAAGCTTAAGTTGCTCTGAAGACTAACACAATAACGGATTGCTACACCAACTGTGGCCTAACAGTATGGACTTTAAAAATGAGTCACTTGATCTGACTAAACTACTTTTTACTTTTAACAAATGATGTTTCAGTAGCAGGCTGGCTCATGAGGGTAGATGCAAAACCTGTCGAGACTGGTAGTTACTAGAACCTTGGGCAAATCGGGAAAGTTTGTGTTCCAGACAAATCTATATCACCTGGACTTAGGTGACATATCGNTATATCACCGTGTCTTGTGGGACAAAGCGATTTAATTAAAAAAAAAAAAAAAAAAAAAAAAATCAACCAAACAAAAAAAAGCCAAACAAAAAAATCCGATTAAAAAAACCCTAAAAAAAGAGGAACAACTAGCTGCCAAAGTTAGTGAGTATACGTATGATTCCTGACCATTTCAACTGAAATCTCAACTCTAGTTGCGGTAGTTTATGAACTTAGTTGGAACTGATTTGTACTGGTACATTGCCAAATCTTGCGCTGAACAGAGTCTTGATTGGAAAAACCATTGAAATTGTAGCTGATGTTAAGTACAAGAGTGTAAACAAATGGAATTTAAGAAGTGTTGCCAAGTTTTATAAATACACAACATTAATGCTGAGCATGTGTCTAATCACCAGAGTCAACCCCCTGTAAAATGTGAACAGGTATTAAGTCATGACCATTTAAAAATGCTTCCAAGTAACAGAATAGAATGCTCCTTTAGAGTTTTATACTCATATTTAAAGCAAGAAACCTTAATATTAATGCTTTTGTGCTTCATGTGCAAGCTGTTAAGGAACAGGTGGATGAGTTCATTTTGCTTGTTTAAAGGAAGTGGAAGAATTCCTCTATCACTGGGTTAAGCCAGCCACCTGCAAGGGTTTCAGCAGTACTATAATTGATGCACACATATGGGGAATGGTACTATTAAGGGGTTTAAGCTTTGTCAATATTTTTAATTAGGATGGTAACTCACTTCAAGTGTGTAATTTAGCAGAATCTTACTAAAAAGTGAAGAGGTTTAATATAAACCTCTCCTCCAATGCATCAAGCTGGGTTTTAATTGAAATAGATATTGAAGAACTGTTATCTACTCTGACAATCAATACAAATGGCTTGTAACTTGGATGTCTACAGAGTTGAATTGCTCCCATTTCTAGAAATGCACGCAATCAAGTTTTCGATGTAGTACTCTGAAAGAAGCGGTGTTAAATTAGTTCAAACTCATATATACTCACGTCTGTACGAAGTGCTTTAATATTTTTGCCACCTTTTCCAATCACTGCTCCAGCATTCTGGAAAATAGTTTTCAGAAGTCATGTTATGACATCACAGCACAGATTAAGTTTTTGAACTCAAGACTAAAAACAGTAGGTCTATTTTTGCTGGTCCAAGAGCAGGCACGACTTTGGAAAGGTTCAAACCAAACTGAAACCAACTGAAAGTCTGCCCACATTAAAAAAAATTACCAAAAGCTCTTATAACCACAGAACACAGCAGAGAGAGAAAGATAACTCAGCTTTGCCACTAATATTTCAATGCCAAAGAGAACTTTCTAGGCAATTCTGCACATGTTGAACTTCTCATAGACTAGATCTATTAAAAAAAAACAAACGAAATGAATGTAATTTAGGTCAATTATTTCCTCAATTCTCTGACCAGCTTTTTTTTTCCACTTATGGAATATGTTTACAAATTCCACTTTTGTGCTCCAAACATCTGATAATTTCAAGAGCTAATATTGTTTTGCACATCTGCAAAGTAACTCATTTCTCAGAGCAATATAAACTGAAAAAGGCTGAAATGAATGTTAACAGCCACCAACTTCATTCAAGCCACCGACATCAACAGGAAGAAACTGACAAATAGTAAAAAATAGTAATTGCAAAACTACATTTTTACCAGGTTCTTTCAAGGATTCTGCAAAAAATATTGCTTTTATTATGCATATACATTATACTAACAGTATGTGAAATGTTTCATGGTACTCCAAGTAACTTGGCTATTGGTCAGAAATGCCACACAGATTTAAGGTAACATTCTTTCACACCAACACAAAAGACTGAGATACTTCAGAGAGCATAAATCATCTGTAGCAACTGGAAACACTGGAGGAAATTCACACACAACAACTTTAACTATTCATACTTGTCAACAAAATCACTGCAATCCTTGAAGCACTACTCACACACTTCTTTCTGTTGATGTAGTTGACCAAGTTTAGTAGATCTATTTGGGAGAGTTGCTAAAATCCTAAGTTCTCGCCTCACATACTTAATTTAAAGTCATTGATTTATAATCCTCTAAATACCTTTTTTTCCAAAGACTCATATACAGTCATTCCCTTGAAAATAGCTACCTTCCACTCAAATGTAAGAATATCTTAGGATCTTTACTGCTCTACTTCTTAGCAAATATATCTTTTTAATAAACCCTGTATTGATCCTTGGGGACTTACCCTTTTAAGAGAACCCCGAGGACAATGCCATTGCAATACACCTACAACTACCATTCCTACACACTGGAAATTTTAAGTTGTTTCAAAAAAAGCATGTAATTTCTCTACATTTATATTCCAACACCACACTTTGTCACCAACATCTTGAACATGCTACACACAAAACCAGTGAAAAGAATAAAGCGTACTTTGCTCTGAAGCAAGATGCGCAATTCAACCATCTCATCAGTGTTCCGAGATCTTTTGAAGGCCTGCTCTTCCTCCATATCTTCTGCAGGACGTTTGCCTGTAGAGAGGTCCATAGGGGGGAAGCATAAACATTTATTTAACTTTCTAAGTCATAACAGGGTGGAACACGTGCCAAATTTATGCTCTGTAGTATTAATACATTCTTTCCTATTAGCACAGAAACTAATTACAGACTTCTATTCTGAGTATCCACAGCACAGAAACAAGTCTTCACTTTAACAGGTTTCTTACTGATTCATAACTGAAAATGCATTTAAAAATCTATGAACTATGGCTTAAATGAGAATGTTGCACACAGTAAGAAATTCATGACACTTTGTGTAAAGAAGTGCAGCATTACCCACTTAGTATTTATTTATAATTTACAATTGGGGAAAAACCTTTCATGAATAAAGCTCAAATGTAGTTTGTCCAACACTGAAATACTGGTGAAATAATAGTAAAGTAGAACTTCAGATGCTGTTCGAGAAAAAATGGCATGAATCAACAACAGTAATGCCCAAACTTCCCTGGTAATTATTCCCAAGAAATTTCCCATTAAGCTCTTTAGCAATATATCATGTATTTGTACTCCTGCACGTAACAATTGCAACGAACAAAATACAATTAACAGTTATGCCCTATAGCATTCATACATATTCACATTCTCCATACAACTATGAAATCTTTTTCAGTATTTATTCATAACTTTCAGTTCTCATGTCTAAAACATGCCAACAGAAAGATTAAGTGTTTATGCTTCAAAAGTATGTGCAATGACACATTACCTAAAACCGAAGATATTTAATGGAGAACACAAAATTACTGCTGATCCAAACATATGGTAAAGTTAAATCATTACAAAATTATTTGAATACTAAAATTTTAAAAGGTTCTTTCTAAAAAGGAATAGTCCTTTAAAAAACTTACCATTTGTCTCTGTGTTGGTAAAGGTCTCCTCCTGTTGTTCAGTTTCCATTGCCTTTTTTTCTTACGTGGACAAGCAAAATCTGTTGAAAAATAAAGACGGTACATTTTTTTGTCAAAAGACAAACTGTACCTCATGCTAAAGTGAAAAAAATAACAAAAATAAATGCCTGCTGCTAGAACTTACCACTATTATATATTCTTGCTGACAAAAACTCAAGTATTCTGGGCGGGATCAAAATCCAACAGCCTACTGCTTCAAGAGCCTATGAAAACAGCACATATCAGTTGTGAGTCTCCCCACATTAGGAGTCTGGTTCTCACTACAGCCAGAAAACAAAGGTTTGACCTAAGCTATTGCTGTGAATTTTTTCCTTATAAAAGAAAAAGCATAGCCAAGCCAAACACACCACTAAAAGAAGATAAAGGCCAAATCTGTAGACTTATATTAACTCTTAATGTCTGAATTACAGTTTTTGGGCACATGGTAGTTTTAAGTAACCACATAATCTCAACATTATATGATAGATGCCTTGGTTTCACTTTCTAAAGGGCACTACAACAGAATCTGGTCCTGCTATTTAGGTCAACACTATTTACACTTAATAAAAAGTCCTGCTGGGGTACTGTCAGCATTTGTTCTACAAATTCTCTACCAATGTACTAGCACGCATTTAAGCATGCATTCCTCTCAACTATAATTGATGAATAAAATAAAAATTACAACTTCCAACTACACTAAAATAACCTGTTTTTTAAAAATACCAGCCTCTATAGTTACATACAATCTACTGCATGCACACACCCCCAAAACCTCCAAAAGCAGCTGTACTTTAGTACAATCTTCTGAAATAGATTTTGACGTGCTTTTAGCTACTAAGTCACATTAGCGGGAAGTGTAAATAAAAGAAACAATTTTGCAGCTTACTATCATTTAAAATGTGATTTACAAACATATCACAATCACAAACAACCACATATTTCCCATTGCACTGCATTAACTTCCATTGCCTCAACAAACAGCAGGCACCCATGCCTATATTCACAATCCGGGGAAGAAGCTGATTCCAATTTATTAAACGTACTCTCAAACAGCTACGTAGGGGCTAAAAGCAGGCTCTGCCTTCCCAACACACGCTGGTATTTCCAAGCACTTGAAGCGGGCTAACGGGCATGCACAAGTTTAGTAATAGCCGGATCTCAGGCAGACATTGCCAAAATTGTGCTATTACGCGGAAGGGCAGTAAGGAAGACGTGGACAAAGTCTGATAGCCCTTTCAGACACCGGTTAATCTACTTTCAACTATCCCAAGAATTTCAAGGCAGCGGGGAGCAAACTGTTATCAGTTACAATTCACGGCTTAGTCTCCCCTAGTCAAACCTCTTCATAAGTCATGTATTCTCAGTAACCTCGCTCAGTTATGTAAATCGAGAACACTCCTAATAAAGTCAGGTTCTTTATGAACAAGAAAGGGCTAAAGCAGGCACGAGAGGTGGGACTAGCGACCACAGACCCAAGAGATGAGGAACGCCAGAGCGCCTCCAGGGCACAGCGCCACTTCTCGCCTGCCTCCCTCCCACCATGCGTCTCCAGCCGCCCGCTCAGCGCGGCGGGGACAGGAGCGAGAGCGGCGGCACTGCGGAACCCCCGCGGAACAGAAGAAATGGCGCCTTCCGAAATGGCGCCTGCCCGCCTGCCCGCTGCGAGGCGGAGCCGAGAGCGGAAGGGCCGCCGCCACCACCACGCGGCCGCAGGGAGCGTTACCCGGCTCTGCCCGGCCGGACACAAAGGAGGTGCCCGGCGGCTCGAAGCCCGGCGCAGCGGGCGGAACAGATCAACTCTAGCGCCACGGGCACTCCGCCCGTCCCCGAAAGCGGAGCGGCCGCGATGCGGAGCCTCCACCCCCCAATCGACCTCTGCGGCTGCTTCCGCGCAGGCCGCAGCCCGGAGCGCCCTCTCTCCGCCCGCCATAATCCTCAACGTGAGCTCGCCTCGGGCATAGTTACCACGGGCGGGCGGGGGACGGCGGAGGCGGCCGCCGCGCCCCCGCCCTTGGAGCGCATCCGCTGGCGCTGCAAAACCCGCGCTGTCCCCGCGGGGCAACAGGGACAGTGGCCATCTAAGGGCCCTCAACAACAGCCGAGGCGGCGACACAAGGATGTCCTCCAAGCAGCGTCTTCCTCGTTCTACCGCCAACCCCTCGGGATCCCATGGAAGCCGTGGGGCCACGGCAGCCTTCGGCAGTTGAGGCCCCACGACAGGAAACACAGGCCCTCTCGCGCCGCTGTGTCACACAACACCGCCGAGTGGAGCATAGTGGCAGCTCTACCGGCCTAGGCGAGGCCTAGACCGGCCTGTGCCCTGCTCCCGCCCCCCTCCCCTCCTCGCCGGCCCCGGCCGCACGGCGCCGCGGGCTGCGTGTACCTGCGCCCGCCGCCGGCCCCGCTTCGTACGGGAGAGAAAGGGGAGCAGCCCCGGCCTCCGACGCGCACATCCACCAGCGCCACCCGCGATTGGCCCCGCCACCGCCCCCCGCACGGCGCCGCCGCCGCCTCGTTGGGTGAGGCTGCTGCCCGTCAGCATAGGAGGCGGCGCCGCGACTCGCACCGCCCTCCGTGAAGGAAGGGACGAGACGGGCCCAGAGAAAGGGTGACGCCGTTAGACCCGTGCTGCGGCCAGCTGGCCTTTCCTACCTGGGCTGCGGGACCCGCGCTGAGAGCGGCGCGGGCAGAGAGCGGGCGGCCCAGGCAAGCGTGAGCAGCTCCGGCCAGGAGGCGAGAAAATGGCGGCCGCTAAAACCCCGCCTTGTGCGTGCAGCCCGGCGCCGCTGTGGCGAGACTCTCGCGATGATTCGACACGCGCCTCCCATTGGCTGGTGGGTGGGCGCGGCGGTTTTGGCGGACGCGGGCTCGGGCGCTGCTCCGTCCCACAGGCCGGCGGGATCCGAGGCCTCCCCACCGGGACCGCTCGTTCGCCCCGGTGAGTTGGAACTCTTGCCCCCTCCGAGGGGCTGCGAGGTGCGGCCCATCCTCAGTCAGATCTTCCTCCTCCCTCTGCCTCTGCTTCCCTTCCTTCCACACCCCTTTCACCTCCCCTGCTGAAAGTTGGCGCTTTACTTAGGTTAAGTAACTACGCGGTATCTTCTGAGTGGTGGATGATTTGGGGAGAGCTTGGAGGCAGTGTGTTCTTTTCTTCGCTCTGAGGGCTGTAATGGCAAAAAAACCCCAAGAAACCCAGCAAAACTCACACCTGGTGTTTCTTAAATAATCTTACTTAATAATCTTAGGTTTTGTTTTCGTTGTGTTCTGTAGAGATTGAGCTCCTCGGTTGCCCTTTCTAAGTGACAGAACGTGATCCATGTACAGTTAGGCAATCTAATAATACCTTTTCAATGTTTGGAGTAGTGACATGGATGCAAGACTTGAATGCACCATTAGCAGGTGTGCTAGCGATGCCAGATTGGGAAGGGCTGCTGACTCTGGACGGACAATAGCCTTGCGGAGGGATCTGGATACGTTGGAGCACTGGGTAACTATCAGTGGCATGAAATTTAACAAGAACAAATACAGATTCTGCCCCTGGGATGCAGTAAAGCTGGGCGCAAGTATAAGCAGGGAGAGGAGTGTGTGTGGAGCAGCCCTGCCAAAGGGATCTGGGGGTGCTGGTTGGCAGCAGCTCAGGGTGAGTCAGCAGTGTGTGCCAGGGCAGCCAGGAGGGCAAACCCCATCCCGGGGTGCATCAGACACAGCATCACCAGCTGTGATTGGGATCATCCTGCTGGATTCAGCCGTGGTGCGGCCTCACCCTGAGTCCTGTGTGCAGTGCTGGCCCCACAGTCTGACAGGGGTGGGAAGGTCCTTGAACGGTCCAGAGGAGGACAACAGAGCTGGTGGAAGGGCTGGAAGGCACATCCTGTGAGGAGCGGCTGAGGGCTCTGGGTTTGTCTGGTTTGGACAGAAGGAGGCTCAGGGGTGACCTCATTGCTCTGTAGAGCTGCCTGAGGAGGGCACCTGGAGAGGGAGTGCTGGTCTGTTTCTGGCATCCAGCAACAGAAGATGTGGGAGAGGTTCAAAGCTGTATCAGAGGAGGTTCAGACTTGACAACAGGAATAATTTCTTTACCATGGACAACAAAGCTTGCGAAAGGCCTGGAGAGTAAGTGTTGTTATGAGGGAGCAGGGCTGGAGAAAAGGAAGCTCAGGAGAGATGTTATTGCTCTTGCTCCCCACGTCTACTTGAAAGGAAATTGTGGTAAGGTGGTTAAAGTGTACCAAGGGAGGTTCAGGTTGGACATCAGGAATTTTTTACAGAAAGCTTCCCGGGGAGATAATGGAGTCACTATCCCTGGAATTTTTCAACAAGTGATTGGACATGGCACTTGGTGCCATGTTGACGTGGTGGTGCTCAGTCAAAGGTTGAGCTCAATGATCTTGGAAGTCTTGTCCAACCTGAATGACTCTAATTCTAAGAGTATGATCAAACAGTGAAACAGGCTTCCTGTACGGGTGGCTGATGCCCTAGACCTGTTAGTGTTTAAGATATATCTGGACAATATCCTTAGTAATATGCTTCTACTTTTGGTCAGCCCTGAATTGGTCAGGTGGTTGGACTAAATGGTCATTCAAAGTCCCTTCCAAATGAAATACTTCTGTTCTACTATTTGTGCAGAGCTACTTCCTAAACTAACAAGAGTTTATTTGCCACTAATGTCCTTCAAATGATAGCTGCCAAGAGTTGGTGCTATTGTAGCCAAGTCCTGCACTGGGTCTCTTGGTAGCAATGTTTGAAGCCAGCTTTCTGTTGTTTGGTACAAAGCTATCAGGCACAGACTGAAAGTCATCCCTCTGATATGTCTTGATAGACCACTGCTTAGTTCTATAGATCCTCTTACTTCTGTTTATAACAGTGGTGGTGAAGTGGGAGAATAAAATCTCAGGTCAGTTTCTAAAATAAACTGTGTGTTATAGGAAATACATTTTAAAACACAGTTTTTTTGTCCATTCACTTTCAGTCTATAAGAAAAGGGTTTCAGTTATATGTTTCTTACTAAATCAACCAAAAAAAAAGTGTGGTTGCTTGTATAAGTCTCCTTACTTCTCCTATATTTTGCACGTACGTTTTATGCTGATTGGAACATTAAATGTTGGAAATGCCCGTGAATTTTATTGTCTGTAGAAATGTTTTTAATTTAATTTTTTTATATAATATGAGTGTGAAACTTGTAATAATTTCAGTTTTTGTCAGAAGATTAAATATGTCTTTTTGAATTCAATTTTAGGGAATTCAGTCTCTTACCATAAAAGAAAATGTCTACATCTAGCATTGCAGCAAGAGTGGAAACCTGGCTTTCATCCACATGGCACATTAAAGTTCCTTTAACATGGCTGGAAGCATGTATTAATTGGATCCAGGAAGAAAATAGTGGTAGTAATTTAAGTCAAGCTCAGATTAACAAGCAGGTATTTGAGCAATGGCTTCTTACTGATCTGAGAGACTTGGAATATCCCATTTTGCCTATCTGCATCTTAGATACTCCCAAGGGAGAGTTATCAGGCTGCTACTCCATACAGATTGATTCACTGGTGGATGTCAGCCAGTCAGCATATTCACAGTTGCAGAAGCTAAGGGGGAAAAGCACTGTAAATGAAGAAGTAACAGCCAGTACTCAGACATTTCAGAAGCCCTGGGAAGCAAAACCTACTCGAATGCTGATGCTACAACTAACAGATGGCATACATCAAATTCAGGGCATGGAATATCAACCAGTGCCTGTTCTCTGCAGTAATCTTCCTCCTGGAACAAAAATCACTGTACAGGGCAATATTGCATATCGTCTTGGAGTTCTTCTGCTTAAACCAGAAAATGTAAAACTGTTGGGGGGTGAAGTTGACGCTCTTCTTGAGGATTATTGTCAGGAAAGAGTCCTTGCTAGATTAATTGGAGAAACTGAAAACCCTAATTCTGTTGGACAAGCTGGACATGAACAGATTTTTTCAAGGCCTATGGATGAATTAGAACAAACTCTTGGCCCTTCAGATGAAGAGCTTTTAGCCAGCCTTGATGAAAACAATGAATTTACTTTAAACAATAGAACATCTTTAGAAAGTGGATACGATAGTAGAAGCAACAATTTTAATACAGCCTCAGGTTCACTGACAGCACACGATGGAAATCTTTTGCTACAAAAATCTGGAAGTCCTTTGCCTCACTCAGTTGAACAAGTTTCATCTCCCCTGGAATATGCTGATGGCTTTTTAAATGACTTTCCTTTAGAAGATGACTTTCTTCTGGAAGAAGAGATGCAAAGACAAATGGAAGAAGTGCCACCAGTGGACATAAGGAGAAATATAGGTTTAATTGCTGGCAGACTTCCACATATATCTAGAAGCTCTTGCAATTCATCTTTAAATGGCGCTGGTGAAGAAGACAATGTGAATGGAAGAGATAAGCCCAGGGAAGCAATCAGTGAGGAAAAGAGTGTGGGAAGAACGATATTTGATGAAGATGGAAATAGCATGAATGACTTTTTGCAGCACAGGGGCTTACGTCAGACCTGCAGTTCATCAGATTTTTCTTGGGAAAATCTTTCTGAGGAAGGGCAGAATTATACAGACCTAGATGAGAGCAGATGTAAACACCAGCACACTTCTGATAGCAGGATATTAAATGATGATCCTGTCTTTGCCTTAAAAATGGATCCAGAAGGAGATGAGCAGAAACATGATTCACAGATCTTTCCTTGCAAGACAGTAGAGGCACATTTAGATTTAGATTTAGATTCTCCACCTTTCACATATATCTCCCTTCTCCTTGCAAAAAAACCAGAAACTCTTACAATTCTGAAAGTTAAATGTTTTATTGTCACTCTCACTGGAAACCTCACAAAAAACAGTGGGTCCTGGGGTATAAAAGCAAAAATTTCTGATGGCTCTGCTTATCTTGAAGTAGATTTTGCTGATGATATTCTAACAAGTTTGATTGGCTTTTCAGTGCCTGAAATGAATAAGCTGAAAAAGGATCCAGCTTCACGTCTAAAACTTAAGGATGGTTTAGAGAAATGTCAAAAACAGCTGATAGATCTCTGTTGTTTGATGACTATTGAGTTTAATCCATTTCAGTCTAAAGCTACTGTATTAATTCTCCAGGATGCCGATGCTAGGCATCTAGAACAATTGAAGAAACGTTTGAATAAATAACATGTGGAAACTTGCAGACTATATATTATGAGATGTTTAAGTCAGATTTCCCTTGAAGAACTCTTGAAAGTTAAAGTTAAATGGTGTGTATTTTAGCAGGAATTAGAATGTAAAAGTGAGTCAAGGAGATTACTTATTGGAGCAAAACTGGGCAGTTTGTTTTATGGTGACAGTATTGGAATAAGATTGCAAATATTTGTGTCTTGATTTTTACATTCTGCAAAATCCTGCGTGTTCTAGACTGGTAATCCTGAGTAGTAGAATTTATCAGGAAGTGTGTAACAATGAGCAAACAATCTTGTTATTTTACTTTTTCAGGTACTTACTTGATTTTTAAAAGAAAGGTACAAGAGACTCAGTTGTTTCTTGGAGAAAATCAGTTGAATAAATTTAAATAAATTATTGTTCAAATACAGTCCCTTCTGACTATGCCAATCTGAAGACTCAAATCTATATTCACTGTGCAAGAACCTAAAGTATAGAGAAATGAAAGATTGTCTTCTAAATATTCAGGTGTGAGGAAAAAAATCCAATCCTAGACAAAAAAAGGAGAAAAAATATTTTACAAGTAATTTAAAAGAAAGCCAGGTATTTTAAAGTGTTTATTAGCAGAAGATTATTATAACATGGGGATTCTATTCTTTTTTTCATGTTAATGTTAATCATTGATAGTAGTTTTGAAACTGGAGGCAAACTCATTTGTTAACTCTTATGGTTACTTGACTAACCATTTTACAGAGTAGTTAAATACTTGTGTTGCACACATGTATAGTATATTTAATGTTGGTCTTAATTTTGATTGATTTTTTAAAAATTTCTGTTCTAAAATAATTTATTAAAGTTTTCATTTAAATTTTGGTGGATGCTGCTTAGTCACTTTGAAAGAAAAATATATATTTTGTTTAGTGTATAGAGTATGAGAAATTTGATTAAGTTTTTTGTTTTTCTTTTTTCTTCCCATCCTTGTCCTCTCACTTGTTTTTTTGGTTTTGTTTTTGTTTATTTGTTTTTTCCTTTGGTTGATTGATTTGAGTTGGGTTGTTTCCCTGTGAATTTAGATGATTTAATATTCTAGCAGGAGTAGGGGAACCAGTGACAGGAGCAGTCTGCCCAGTGTGGATAGTGATTGCATAGAATATAACATTGGTGGCTAGAAGAGGGATTTTTTTAAAATTGACCTGTCAGTATCTTTTTTCAAAGCCTTTTCTTTATCTGAGCAGTGTCTGTTAGGCCATTGAGATTTGCTGTGACAGATAGTCAATATAACCTTACTGCTCAATCCCAAATTGAGGACCATGCTTGAAGACTCCAAGGAAAATTAGAGGTAGTTTTCCAGGTAAGGTAAAAATGGAGGAAGGTGGAGCATGGGACATCTTGAGGGTTTTTATGCTTGCAGTGTGAGAGGTTTTAGGATTTATTTTGTAGAGTTCATAAACACAAATATCCCTGTGTCCGTTTCTTTCCTTGCCCCTCCCACTGTGAAGAGAACCTGAGGAAATTATAACCCAGTGAGCCACCTCTGGGTTTATTTTCTGAGGCTTTTGCAAGCAGTACATTGTTTAGAACTGTAACAGCAAAAGCTTTTGCCTGTTTGGAACCTGTATTACTGGATCTTGAGTTACAGTTTTAGGAAAAATTGCTTGTTAGTAGGAAACTGACCAAGTGTCATTTCATGTAATCCTTGTAGAAGTTAATAGAGCTGACTTCAGTGCCGTTTTATAGAAGTATTTCTCCTATAATGAGTTAGGAAATTTACTTTGAAGTTTTTGCCTTAGCATGTAAAAGGATAGGAGTCTTTAAACCTCAAACGGTATGAATAATCCACAGGTTTTATTTTGCTTGTGCAAGGCTAGAGTCATGTTATTCAAACTGCAAAATCAAATTAAGTGTTGTGTTTGGTTTAGATGATGAAGTCACACCTCCTCCTCCTTTTTTTGCATTTGTGTTAATGTTTAGCCATCTCTGCTACAATAATTGCTTGTGTCTCCTGTTCACTTTCTCCCTTCTCCACCTTCCGACCTTAAAGGCAATGTTACTTGTGTGACTTTTTCTTCTCCCCCACCCCCATTGTCCTTATCTTCATTTTCAATATGTGCTGTCTAGAAAGCCACTTTCATGCCTGTGGTCCAGTGCAAGCAAGAAGATCTCAATAAAGGTGTTTGCAGCATGACTGCTCTGCAGGTATTTCAGTGCAATTTTCTGGTATATAAGGTTTCCAGATCTGTGTTCAAGCTTTTAGAATTAATGAGATATACTGCATAGTTTCTCCAACAAGAAAGGGAATGAAATTAGTGATACTGAAAAAGCATGCTTAATTAAGAGCTGATGTCAAACAGAAAATGGTTTATGCGGCTGTGTGTACCAGTCATTGGTTCTTGCCTTATCCACTTTGTTTGCTCTCAGAATCAACTTTTCTCTTAACAGTCTTAATGTTTTGGTGCTGTGTGTATGCATGGTGTGCATATGTTGCCTCACTGTACCTGGCAGTGGTGTGTGTCAGAACCCTTCAGGTAACTGCTGCTCTTACAGGCTGAATTCACAACACAGATTGCAACCCCAGCAGAGGTATGGCCACATTTCTGGAGCGTGCAACACCACTCCTGTAGCAGCTGCTGAAGGCACTTGTCATGGCAGCTGCTCTCACAAGTCATATGTAGCCTTCTGGGAGAAAGCAGCTTGTCCACTTTCTGTCATCTCTTGTCTACAGTATATCACAAACTAACTTCTTGTTTCAGGTGCTATGTAGACTACCACACTTGCAGTGTATTTGACTGCAGTTTCAGAATCCATGTCCTTCAAGAATGTTTTCCTTTTAATGGGGAAAATAAGCTGCTTTTTTTGTTGATGGTCACAGTGAAACTTCCAGTTAATTCGGTGTCAATATATGAAACCTACAATATTCTCACACAGGGACATGGATGTTACTCTGTTTACAATGAAGGTCAGTTCTTGCCTTACGGTTATTACAGAAAATGAAACCAATGAATGTGCTATGGCAGTGCCAGGTACCTGCATCAGAATATCTTTTAAAAGCTCTGTCACTAAGGCAAGCTATTTAAAAACAGAAGGCTCTCAGAAACTTTACTGTGCCCTAGTTCTTTTCAAGGTATTCACTCAAACTGTAGAACAAGGCTGTGACTAGTCCAAGAAACATGGCAGGCTTCCAAATAGACTAGGCTGGCAAGAACAGCTTGAGGACTAGTCTAATCCTACTGGATATTAGTTTGGCCACAAATATGTATGTCATTATAACGCAGCAACGTCCTTCTCATTGAATGCAGGCAGTGCTTTCAGGAAGCCCAGCTAGTTGAGATAATGTCATTTCAAAGTGAAGAATGTTAAGGGATTTCCTAAAAGGTATTCTGGACTGCTCAGTAATGGAAGTTCACAGCAGAAGAATTACATATTTCAGGTCATATCAAAAGCAGAAATTTTCATGGTAATGGAACGTGATTAGATGGAACAGTAAATATAACATTTGTTTCTAAATATTAGGACCTATTTCTTGGTGTCTCACTGTAATAATACCAAACATTTCTGTTTTGAATAAAAAGGTAGTAACTTGAAGCTTTTTGCTATAGGGAGGAAAGAATGATTTCTAGGACAGTGTTTCTGGATTATCTGGTGCAAGGAAAATTAAATGTACTTATCTGAGAGGAAAAGGCAGAAAGGACTTTTAGAAATGTAAGTAACACCTCTCATTTCAGATCCAATTCTCTGATGTTATGGTCCTAGAAGGAGCAGAATACCAGTAGTAATAACAGCAAATGAGAGGATAAAGGTAAACTGACATTGCAACTCTGAATTCAACCAAAGAGGCAGGTTTCTTACAAATCAGCTGCTCGTCTAAATGTATATGTATGACAGACTTTTGTACCAGTCTGTCACTTTTTTCCTTAAGGACTTGTTTCCTGATTGTACTGGGTTTTCTAACAGGTTAAAATTGCAGTGTGTGGCTGTTAGAATTTGTCCAGCTTCTGATTCTTTTCTTAAGGCTAAAAAAACCTGGTTCTCTCATCCTTTCCAGGAAATGGCATGTACTCCATCTCCCTGGCCACCTTGGCAGTGTCTGCTCATCACCTGCTTCACTGTCAGCGGCTTTCTTGTGCTAGGGAATGCTAAATAGGACACAGTACTCCACATGCAGTCTCACAAGTGCTGAAAGCAGAAGGCAGCTTGCTCTCTGAGACCTGCTTGCTGGCTCTGATGGTCATTGCCACCTTCAAGATCACATGGCTGACTTCTGTTAAGCTGCACAGAGGTGCACACAGCTCTTACTTTAAAGCTTCCTAACCAGCTGGTTCCCAACCCATACTGTTGCACAGAGTTATTTCTGCAAGGATGAAGGAATCTGCATTTGCCTTTGTCAGACTTATATTTCTATGAGTCCACGTGTCCAACCTGTGCTGTACTGGTTCTCTAATTGCTTTCCTTTCTTTTTTTGCCCTTCCTTGCCATGTGTGGAAGCTTCTCTACCACTTGCCCTTTATCTACAGGATCAGACACCTCTTTGTAGAGGGAATTAGGTTGGAGAGACATGACTTGATATTATAGGCCTGTACCGACTGTTTCAAACTACCATCACCTTTATGTGCCTAGGTATGGATTCACAGAGGATTTACTCTTACCTCTCAGACTAAGACTGTCAAATCGGTAATTCCCTGGATCCTCCTCCCAGAACGTGGGTGTGGCACTTGCCTTTTACCACTCATCAGGTGCTGCTGTAACCTTTCCAGTGTTATCAAGAATGTCCTTGTGGGACATGAGCCAGCACCCTGTCTGGTCCCACAGGGAGTTGTATGCGTTTGCAGGGTAAAGTAGTCTGTTGCTACAAAGAGATAGCTGGTACATGTGATCTCGGTAAGAAAGACACTATGACTCTAAAATGACATTTAAAACACTAGTTATTAGAACTAACACTTTCAGATAAAGGCAAAGCCATGCAGATGGCTCTTCCAACACTGTGCTGCCTGAGCTTATCCCACCACCGAGAGATTTGCACAGCCCAATGCAGCCTGAAGGGCGCACTGGCTGTGCACAGCACAGACTTGTGCCTGCTCAGGTTAGCCATGACATGATGTGGGTCACTGAGCCCTCAACATCTTCTGGTCAGCATCACTGCATTCCCTGTCCCATTACTTGCAGTAGGCTGTACTACCTTTCTGCAGATACTGTTAGTAGGCTTGGAAAAGTTAGTAGGCTTCTTGTCATCTGCTCATGGATCACCTGCTTCTTCAGGTATCTGTTGCCTGTGTAAGCTGTAAGTTATTTAGGCTGTATCACAGGTTTCATACTGTAATACAAGTCGTAGTTAATGCTGGCTTTAAAATAGTTTTCCTGTAGTGGCAGTGCAGATGGTGGAAGAACATTTTTGGCTAGATGATACTGCTTAAAAAGCCATGGTAATACATAACTTACTGGTTTATGGCAGGTGAATACCAAAACATCTTTTACAATTGTTTTCATGGGCAAAACTAATACTGATTTCAGCAAAGTTCTGTTAATATAAAAAAGGGCAAAATGCAGGCTTCACAAATACTGTCTGAACTGGTAACACAGCATAAACCAGAGAGGTGAGCCGAGTTGGGTGAACTGAGAGAGATATTCATAGGAGGAGTTACAAATTATAAGCCTTAAAGGGTAAGGGTATTTCCCTATTTACCAGGGGAGCTCTCACAGAGCCATTGTGGCAAAGAAAAATTGCCTCAATTCTGTGGCTATTCAAAAAGCAGTAGGAATTCCAATCCAATTGACTAAGAGAGAGTATCTAATCTTCAGCCCTGTTGAGCACCTTTGTAGGGAGGTGGAGATTGGAGCTGGGNNGAGGTGTAGATTGGAGCTGGGAGTAGTAGCTAAATGAGCATCTCCCTGTACAGTCATGCTTAATTCCTTGTATTAACTTCAGAGATACTCACTACAGTTAATTTAGCTGGTATAGACCACCGTGACATTTTAAGCAACTTTTTGTTTGCATACTTGGTAGGTTGGAATTTTCTTCTAGGATGAGAATAGTCTTTTCTATAGGGGGAAAAAATACTCTACAGTGAGATCTGGAGAGACTCAATCAATGGGCTAAGGATAGCTTCCTGAGGCTCAAAACGCAAAGTGCTGTATCCTGCACTTGGGTCACAACCACCCCATGCAGTGCTAAAGGCTAGGGGGAGGAGTGGCTGGAGAGCTGTTCTGCAGAAGGGGACTTGGGGGTGCTGCTGGTTGAAGCCAGCTAAATATAAGCCAACAGTGTGCCCAGTGTGCCAGGTGGCCAAGGGCATGCTGGCCTGTATCAAGAATAGTGTGGCCAGCAGGACCAGGATGGTGATTGTCCCCCTGCACTTGGCACTAGTGCGGCCACACCTTGAATCCTGTGTTCAGTTCTGGGCCCCTCACTTTTAGAAGGAGTTTGAGATGCTGGAGAGTGTCCAGAGAAGGGCAACAAGGCTTGTGAAAGGACTAGAAATGACTTATGGCTGAGGATTCTGGGTTTGTTTAGTCTGGAGAAGAGGAAGCTCAGGGGGGACCTCATTGCTCTCCACAACTCCCTGGAAGGAGGGTGTAGTGAGGTGGGGGCCAGTCTCCACTACTGTTCCTGCAGTGTGAGGACCAGAGGAAATGGCCATAAGATGAGATAGGGGAGATTCAGATCAGATTTTAGAAAAAATCCTTTTCACTGTTAGAGTGGTCAGGAAATAGGTTGCTCAGGGAGGTGGTAGATTCGCTATCCCTGGAGATGCTCAAGAGGAGTCTGGATCTGTTGCTGCATGGTGTAGTTTAGTGATTTAGGGGTTACAGTGGGAGTGCTGGATGGTGGGACTGGATGATCTTAAACATTTCTTGCAACCTTGACAATTCTATGGTTATTCTATGAAAAGCAGATCATTATTTCTGCTTAAATGGTCAAGGATTTCTTTTACTGATGTTGATAATCACAGTCCAAGAATGGGGCAATGGTGCCACTAACTGCAGAAGATGAAAGTCTGATCTCACTTTTAATGTATTGACAGAATAACAACCTTCACAAAGCATTCTTTCAAATTAAAAAAACCCCAAAACATTAAAATGCTAAGGTGAAAATAGACCTATGTTCAAAGAATCTGTGGTAGAAAAGATTGTGATTTGTGGTAATTAAGAGGAAGTGTTGTGTTCCACTAACAGCCTTTAGGAAATAAATATAATTTCAACCTAAATATTCACAACTGACTTTCCTGCTTTCCTGCTCCTAGGACAATCTCTTTTTATATTTACAATTACAGCACAATCATCATTGCACAGATGTGTACTATATATAAAATTTGGGCTAGTATTATTGTTATTAAACAACAAATCCATCATTTATCATAAAGAAAAACAGCAGCTCCTAATGCTGCTGGCTGCCTAAACACATGCTTAGGTAATTTACACCCTTGTATGAACTGTTACTGTAATTCAGTAACATACAGTTTCTCCAAACTAGAAAGTTCATTAAGTAGAAAGTGTAAATAAGGATTTACTTGTAACTTAAAACATTCAAATCATCTCTTATTAAATACCTTTTTATGAAAACACATCTTTTGTCTTAAACCTTTTTTTTACAAATGGGTAACTCAAACGCAAATATTGAAAAATTTGTCTGAGCTGCCAAGAAAGAATATTCTATGAAGCATACATGCAGTAAGGGCCTGTATAAATATGATATTACTTTAAAATAAGTGTTAGTGTATGGAAGAGCACTGAAATAGCTTTTACTTTTTTGTTTTAGAGGTGGTCAGATACAAAGGCAAGCATCAGCTGTTAAGTGGGACATGGAGAATGTGTATGCCAGCTTATTGTGTGTGGAGCCATAGCCACTCTTCTTCTGAAGGACAGCAACAGGCATCCTTCAGAGTCAGCAGGAGGAAAATAAGATGAAAATATACAAGGAGGGAAGTCAAGAACAGAAGGGAAGGAAGCTAAGAGGTAGAGCTAAATATCAAAATGAGAAAAAGCTTATTGTTTTCTTTCCTCTGTTTTCTTTCATGAACCAGATAATGTCTTTATAATGAGCAGTAAAGAATAATAAACAAAGAAGGATGGAAAAGGGGAAAATTAAAGCTTTCGGTGATGTTGAAAACTATATGTGAGTGTAGAAAGCCCAGTTCAACTGCAGAAACAGCTAAAAATGAAAATCATACATATTAATGCTGATTAAAGCTACCAGTGAAGATAGACAAAATAATTGAAATAAATTGCTTAATTTGAGGGGGCTTAGTATCTTCAGTATGTTTCTTGTTGAAATTTTCCTATCAAAAAAGAAAGGAAGGCACAGTGAATCATTATTTTCTCATAAGTATTTCACTGAACTCTAATTTCTTACATCTGGAAGTGTTAAAGTATATACTGTACTTCTGTGAATGAGTACAAAAATAATATAACAATAATATGTTTGTTTTTCTGAGCAGTGGTAGCACAGAATAATTCAATTGTTTAGGTTGGAAAATGTCTCTAAGATCATGAGTCCAACTGTTAATGTAATGAAACATTACCTTTAATAAACCTTTAAACAGTCTTGAATCATGGTGCTAACTTTCATTTTTCCTATCAGAATTCAGAAGGGCATGCAATGCAGGTATCACACAAACAAAAGTAATTGTATCTTTACGACTTTACTCCCAGAGAAAAACAAAATGTAGTGTATCTTTTTGAACCTGATTCTACACCATCCTGTTCACTCACTGGACTAAACTCAATGCAGTGAGTATAGGGACTGTTGCAGCACTTCACCCATCCTTCCATTGATTAGGAGCATAGCTTTCTTCTAGGTACCTATATCCCAATTCCTCTAGGCTGCAAAAGTAAAGAACAAACTGGTTCTAATTAGAATATAGACAACCGTGCTGAATTTTGTAGCACTGTTTACAACAGTAAAGGGGAGCGTGGATGAAGGTTGAGGAAGGATTCTCAATGCTGACCTTTCCCCTGATGTTTTTTAAACAATGCATTTATCTTTTCTTTATTTCTCAAGGTATCTTCTCCAGCTGTGCAGTTGTAATTCAGCACTGTCATGTGTTGTCATTTCTGCTTTAGTAAATAGGTAGGACCTATTTACTGAGTAATTATGAAATAACCTCATAATGAAATGCAGGAAAGGGTTCTAATTAAATTTTAAAGTTGCTAAACAACTATTTGACTTTGAATGAGAATTTTCAATCCATGTATCCTAATGAGTTCTCAGAATACATTACTAAAGTATATAAATGGTATGGTAAACACAAAATGTTGTTTTCCACACTTCCAGTGTATAGAAAACCATTTATAAACAAAAAATGCACAAGAATTCAAATATTAACTTATGGTGGAATAGTAGGACAACCACATGGAATTTTTAATACTTTTTAAATATATAATCAACAATAAAGGAGGCTTGTAAAGATTGGTATGAATAACCCACGTAGTCCAATATTTTGTCTGAAAATGTCTAGTACTAGGTCTGGAGGGGTAGCATGGCAAGGGTAAAGTGTTACCTCCTGGATTCTTTCTGCAATCTTAGGCTTGTGGACATCCTCAGCCAGAGGTTGTACCTTTGCACTTATTAGTTCCTCGTTAGAAATCAAGCAAATGAGATAATCAGACTATGCCAGATAATCAGAATTATATGTTTTAGTAATTATAAAATGTTGTTAAAATTTAGTTCTTGTCTACCATCTCTGATTCAGGTACTGCAACACTTATGTGCAAAGAAAAACCATTTTTTGGATATAAGATCTATTCCTAATTTTCTTAAATTCTTACTTCTTTCTGTTACCACAAAAACCGTAGTCAGGTTAATCTGTTTTTAAAAAATCTGGTATGTGCACAGTCTAATACAAGTAAAGTTAATGCCATAATCCATATATCCTTAAGACTTAAACTGTAAAAACAATACCAAAAAACCCAGCAAACAAAAATCTCCACACAAGTTAATCTAAGTATGAAAACTGATTTAAAACATTAACTGAACATTTATAAGTAGCATTAATCATCACAATATTAATTAATAATCATTTGGAATTCATAGCAAAGCTTCATGAGGTGGCAAGTATTGTATTGTTTGAAAGATCTTTATGATAACCGATAAATTCAATGAGGATAGATAGAGCTAGTCTGAGGAAAATCTTCATTAGATTAGAGAAATAAATACACAGAACTAGTTATATTGCTTAGAATGGGTATCTCAATCACACAGAAGCCTTACCAATAATGTAATCCTATCTTCCTGTTTCTGACTTTAGTATTGTGAGTACTGCTCATACTACTTTTTCTCATATTCTTTCTGGTTTTTGTTCTTGGATTGTAAATTCATTATCATTTGTACTATTTTTGTAATTGTGTTTTTTTAACTGAAGTGTCTTATACTGTTTCTCTACACTCACTTGGAACTTTTACGTACGTAATAGTAAAGACATATAACATAATACAAAGAAACATAAACCAACCCTAATAACCCCAGATATAAACTGTAGCACCCTCAACCAAACTCCATAATCCCTAACCCTTAATCCTAACCCTACAATATGAAATAATGCTTTACTTAGAATCATAGACTCATTCCAGTCGGAAAAGATCCTTAAGATCATTGGGTCCAACCATTCATCCGGCATTGCCAAGTCCACCACTAAACCATGTCCGTAAGTTCCATGTCTACACGTTTTAAATGCATCCAAGGATGGTTGAGTCACCATCCTAGGTAACCTGTTCCAATACTTGACAACTTGTTCAGTGAAGGAATTTTTAGTGACATCCAATCTCAACTTCTCCTGGAGCAATTTGAGGCCATTACCTCTTGTCCTGTCACTTGTTGCCTGGGAGAAGAGGCCAACCCCCACCTGGCTGCCCCCTCCTGTCAGGGATTTGTAGAGAGTGATGAGGTCTCCCCTGAGTGTCCTTTTCTCCAGGCTAAACAGCCCCAGCCCCCTCAGCTGCTCCTCAAGTTCTGGACTCGTGCTCCAGACGCTTCACCAGCTCTGTTGCCCTTCTCTGGGCACGCTCCATCCCCTCAATGTCCTTCTTGTTATGAGGGGCCCAAAACAAGGTGCAGCTTCATTAGGGCAAAATACAGAGGGACGATCCCTCTCCTAGTACTGCTGACCACACTATTGCTGATACAGGCCAGGATGCCACTGACCTTCTTGAGCCCATGCTGGCTTGTGTTCAGTTGCTGTCAACAAGCACTCCCAGGTCCTTTGCACCAAGCAGCTTCTCAGCCACTCTGCTCCGAGTCTGTAGGGCTGCCTGGGGCTGTTGTGACCCTAGTGCAGGATCATACACTCGCCTTGTTGAACCTCATAGTGCTGTTCTCAGCCTCAGTCCAGATCCCTCTGCAGGGCCTTCCCACACTACAGCAGATCAACACTCTGACCCAACTTGGTGTCATCTGCAGACTTACTGAATGTGCTCAATCGCCTCATCCAGATCCTTGATCAAGATATTAAAGAGCATGGTCCCAATACTGATCGCTAGGGAACACCTGTAGTTACTGGCCACCAATTGGATGTAACTCCATTCACCAACACTCTCAGCCCAGTCATCCAGCCAATTTTTAACCCAGTGAAGATTGGACCCATCCAAGACATGAAGAAGCAGATTCTCCAGGAGAATGCTGTAAGAAATGTTGTCAAAGGCTTTATTTATGTCCCAGTAGACAATGTTCAGAGTCTTTCCCTAATTTATTATGTGGATCACTCCATACAGTGATCATAGTATGAGATCATGTTGTTCAAGCAGGACCTGCCTTTGGCAAACCCCTCCTGGCTAGGCTGACCTGCAAATGCCGTGCAATAACACTCAGAATTATCTGCTCTACAACTTTTCCTGGTACCAAGGTCAGACTGACAGGCCCATAGTAGTCTGGATCCTCCTTCTGAACCTTATGTAGAGGGACATCACATTGGCCAACTTTCAGTTGTCTGAGATCCCCTATTTGACAAGGGCTGATGATAAAAGAATATGACTCAGGCAGCACTTCCAAGAGCTCCCTCAGTATCCTCAGGTGGATTCCATCTGGCCATACAGACTTGTGTGTGTCTAAGTGATCTAGTAAGTCACTGATAATTTCTCCTTGCACTGTGGGAGGTTCATTCTGCTCCCTATCCCTGTCTTCCACCTCAGGGGGCTGGGTACTGCAGTAATTTATTGCTGTCTCAAACTTATTGCCCTTTGAGATACAGGAAATCAAGTAGAATAAATTTTTTGTCCAGAAAAATGTGGTTTTCTACTTTTTTGGTTTACAGTCCTGAAGACAATTTTGGGCAATTGTTTTACAAGATGAAGACTATCAGAATGCAGCACTTTCCCATCATGTTTCCTTCTTTTTCTAGAATTTTAAGTGATAAATAAGAAGTCAGCAGGAAAACAACAGCAGGAATAGAGTAGGTGTTTCTGCCCCAAGAAGCAGAAGACTTGTGTAACTACTTTTTTATATTACATCTCAAAAATATTAAGTTTTTTGTTTACTTACTGATATTCAAGCCTGAGGATGCATACTCTCAAATTTTTTCTCCAAACTAACTTTCCTACAGAGTCAAGGATTCTGTGTTTTATTTGATTTCTGGTAACCACATAACAACTGGAAGAGAGGCAGCACTACCATTTTACTCTGGTATACACTATATGATAGATACTCTACTGAAAGTAGGGTCTGTGTTGGTAACCACTTTACACAAACGACCCCTGCCTTTAAAGGCACTCTGCTTTAACAAGACTGTACGATGTGTGCTGTCTCTTAAACTGAAATGACTGCTGAGGACTTTCCTTGTAATTGCTGTCACTCGCACCAGTGGCACTCTGGCACTTAGCACAACAGCTACGAGGAGAGGAGTTTTTCCTGCACTGCAGACCTCAGCTTCTGAAAGAGAGAAATGGGCAAATGAAGTGGAGAGGACTGAGTTTTCAGAAGACAGAAAGCAAGCAAAAGGCAGACACCAGAGGAAAAGAAAGCATGAAAGCTACAAATAATCTTTTTTTTTTGTAAAGGGTTGTCCAGGTGCAGAGGACAGTCCTGAATTTCTGAGTACCTGGACAGAACACCAGGAAGTAAAAGCTGAGATGTAAGAGGCTAGCAAGGCCCTTTATGGAAATAGATAGAAGTTTGATGGTATAGCAGAAAAGGACAGGCAGCCAAGACATGCAATGCCTATGTGCATAGAGATAAGAGAAGATAAAAAAGTCAATTCCTTCAAATCCATTTTCTCATGACTATAAAATTATAAGAAGCTGTAAAGTTTTTTCAGTGTCAAAATACAGGATGTTTTCCTTTTAAAGAATATCAACACTTGAGATATTCCTAAAGCTGTCCCAGGGTGGATGCAGTTAGACCTACAAAAAGTGGATTTATTTGAAAGGCTTTTTCTACCCTAACAAAAGTGGACCATGACCTACAAATGTGCCATTTTTGCTTATCCACAGCTGTGTAATTTCTGTATCTATCACACAGAATCACCAAGGCACCTTTTGCCAGTGGAGTCCTATTTATGCTAGGAACTTCTTCTGGCCCATCTTCTGTCCCTTAGCAATCATATCTTAAGGCATCTCTGATATAAAATGGGCTTCTTTGCATGGTTCTAATTTTAGGTCTGCAACCTGTGCAATTCATGTAATATGTTAATTAAAATGTGCCTTTGTAAAATTTATATTTACTAACTCCTTTCTTTTTCCCTAACATCCAAACCCGGTAATTGTGAGGCCTGTTTTAAAACCCTATCTACTGCTGAAATACCCATAAACACTATAGCACTGATGTATCTATGGTAGCCTTGCACTTATGGTATTTAAATAATGCATTCAAATCGGTATTTAGACAAGTAGCTGATATTTAACATTGGTTTTGAATTACTGCAGTTAAGATTAATACAGATTTCAGGAAGTTATAGGTTTCTCTGATGTTTTAAAACAGACCATTGTGCAATTGGAATGTTGTTAGCTATATTAATGTTTTGTAAGTAGAGCTGCTGTAATTCAAAGAAATAAGCTGGCATTTTCAGTTCTTCTATTCTCTCCATACAGATCTTAATTATCCTACCATAAAAGCTGTATAAGTTTTTCACAGTTTTAGGGGGCTTTGTATGTGTAATGCAGAATTTAATCAGTTATTCTTGAATAAATTCTTTAATTTGGTCTTGCTATACCATAGAAAATATTTTTAAGTGTCACAAGACATTGCATTTGTTGCATACATTCATCAGAAGAAAACAATGTATAAAAGTATTTCAGTTTCCTAGGGAACCTGACACTGCTAGCAATGTTGTTTTTTTCAGTATGAAATAATGAAGAATACTTAGTTCAAATATGTTTGTATTTTCCTTCAGGGTATTTTTGAAAATGCCTTTTAAAACAAGTTCTTATTTCAATAAAAAAATTTAAAAGCATTGCACAGAATCAGCTTCTGCTCCCAGGGCTGTTTTTACTGATGTTATTCTTTTTAATGCAGTTCCAGCAATTAATAGAAATGGTCTTGAGTGGAGACATGTGGAACATAAAGATAATTATTCTCTCTACTCTGACTTGATACAATGAGTGGAGTTAAGGACATCCTTTCTATCTCTCCAGCAACAAAAAGCTATCTATTATCACATAAACAGTACTGAAAGAAAAGAAATCCTACCTTGATTTAAATAGGACTCTCAATTTCCTGTTACAAAACCGTAAACCCTCAAACAATACTAAAAACAAATTTGCAGATCCCGGGACAACCACAGTGTAAGTAGTCAGAAGAGAATAGTATCTAGTTTTTGTTCCAAAGGAAATATAGGAAATGTTATTTTCTGCTCCTGAAGATGAAAATTTATTAGACCTCTTAGCAAATAATTTAGTTTTACAATGGATTACCAGGAATTAGTGAGATTGGTTCTGTCCTAATTATGGGGTTTTTTAAAATGTCCTTAGTCTGCTTAGAAAAATTTTCAAGTGGAACTTTATTATGCTTACGGAATTGTTTAAAGGAGCATAGCACTCTCAAAATAAGGGTCACAGATGGAATGTAGCAAAGGTAATATAAAAGGTAATGGAAAAACCCGCTATTTCTCTTCACTGCTTAAATTAAGTGATTGGGTAAATGGATTTCTCTACTTTCTAGGAGTGTGGTTCTACATTAGTCTAGCAGCAATTAGAGAGAAGTTGCTCTGCCAATTGTCTCCATGAATCATGTAGTTCATCTTTTTATTGTGTAAAACATAAAAAAATTGCTCCTAATCAATCCACTTCAATTTTCCATCTCAAAATCATTTATCATCCCTATTTGGCCTAGAGTACTTCTGAGACGTTTTCCTGAAATTAAGTAAAAGGAGGTGGTATTTATATCAGTGAGCCAATTATGGCTATGTGAGGTAGATCTTACTGTGGCAGCAGTAAAGACTCTGCATTTTTACCTAAAAGTTCTTGACAAATTTATCAATGCTTTTAGAATAATTAGTCCACATTTCCGATGTAATAGTGGTCTCTTATTTAATAAATAAAGGATGCAACTCTTGATTACAATAATAGACTCATAGAATAGAATCATAAAACACCCTGAGTTGGAAGGGACCCAGAAGGTTCATTGAATTCACCTCCTGGCCCTGCGCAGCACCATCCCCAAGAGTCACACCATGTACTGAGAGCATTGCCCAAACACTTCTTGAACTCTGTCAGGCTGGTGCTGTGACCATTTCCCTGGGGAGCCTGTTCCAGTGGGGAAGGACCTCTTTCTAATACTCAGCTAAACCTCCCCTGACACAGCTTCAGGTCATTCCCTCAGGTCCTGTCACTGGTCAGCACAGAGCAGAGATCAGTGCCTGTCCCTGCTCTTCCCCTCACAATGAAGTTGTAACTGCAGTGAGGTCTGTCCTCAGTCTCCTCCAGGCTGAACAGACCAAGAGACCTCAGCTGCTCCTTGTACAGCAAAACCCCCAGCACTGGAGGTGAGGCTGCCCCAGCTCAGAGCAGAGCAGGACAATCCCCTCCCTTGCCTGGCTGTGATGCTGTGCCTGATGCCCCCCAGGACAGGGTTGGCCCTCCTGGCTCCAGGGCACTGCTGGCTCAGGTTCAGCTTGCCATTGACCAGGACCCCCAGGTGCCTTTCCATGGCACAGCTTTCCAGCATCCCATTCCCCAGTCTGTCCAAACATCCAGGGTTGCCCCATCCCAGAGGCAGAATCCAGCACTTTGCCCTGTTGAACTTCACATGGTTGGTGATTGCCCAGACCCCTGATTTGTCAAGGTCTCTCTGCAGGGCCTCCCTCCCCTCGAGGGAGTCAGCAGCTCCTCCCAGTTTTATATCATCTGCAGACTTGCTCAGTATCCCTTCCAATCCTGTGTCCAGGTCATTTATGAAGATGTTGAAGAGCAGAGGGCCGAGGATGGAGCCCTGTGGAACCCCACCAGTGACGGGTCGCCAGTGTGATGTCACCCCATTTTCTGTAACCCCTTGTGCCTGATCCAGAAGGATCCTGTGAGAGACAGTTTTGAAGGCTTTACTGAAATACAGGAACATCACAACAACTGGCTTCCCTTGGGCAACTCTTATGCCCTTCAGAGGACATGCTTAAAAGGTAACTAGCACTGATGGACCCTAGCACCTTCAAAAACATTTTCCCTGTCACAGCACAGCCAGTCTGTAGCTGGACAAATAATTTGGCCATAAATAAGAAACACAGTTCAGCTAGCCTGGTTTAATGAACAGGTCCCTGAGTGAACAAGGGTTGGTTGAATTCAAACCTACACAGGGACCCTCAGCCAATCTCATTCAGCCCTAAATGCAGATGTATCATGGCCAGGGAGCTGGGTGGTGTTAAGACCTCAACCAATCACATGTGTAAGTACAGGAAATTTGAAGCCCCTATAAAAGGAGACGCGGAACAATAAACAAGAGTTTTGTCACAAGGATCTCTGAGAGTAATGTTGTCTCTGTCTCCGACCAATGACCTCGTCGTAATATTTCCCCACAGGACCTTTCTCACTAGGACTCTGAGCAGCCTGACATCTGCTCTGCCCCTGTCCAGGGTCAAAGTTTTGCTCTCACTTCCAATTGACAACAGAGATTTTAAACTTGATGACTTTGTGGTCACTGTAGCCAAGACAGCACCAATCAGTGCTTCGTTCAAGAGACCTTCTCTGTTAACAAGCAACATATCAAGGAGCATTGATCAGCTTCTTTAGTACATGTACCACGAAGTTATTGTTGTAGCAGGACTTCCGCCCCCACCACAGGAGAGCTTATCTGTTGTTTGTTAGCTGGTACAGTAACTCAGGGCATCTTTCTCTCACATAAGACTCAGATGAGCCTTGGTGAAGTAACTCAATCAGGACAGTTTGCCTTGTAGTGAGTTATTTCAGTGCCACGTAAATGATGCTTTCAGCTGACAATAAACATCTTGCTGTGGAAGCAGATGTGGAAAGATAAGCTGGAATTTCTTACTGACAGACACTTCACTTCAAAAACTATAAAAGCTACACCATACTTTCAGAAAGCAGAAGTCTGTGCATTTCCTGAAATGTGTGGAGTTTTCTCCCCGAAGTCAGGATGCCTATTTTGTGATTATTCTTCTGGGGGCTGAGAGAAATGACTATCATCACTATTGTCAATACGGTGGTGAGTTGCATTGACTCCTAATCTATACTATTCCTTTGGTAGCTATAATATAGGTACCTTTTTGCCATGCACTGTTTTATATGATCCACTAGTAGTTCTTTTTGTTTTATCCTGTCCAGTAAGTAACTCTGTTTAAGGCCTTTTGTCTGTTAATCTCCCATCTATTCTATAAATAACTCATTTTATAATAGACCTGATTGGCTATCCTTAAGAACTTGCAAACCAGAGTGATTTAGGTGCAGGGATTTAGAGCTGCTACCAAAAATCTGATCCTAAAACAGGGCTTGTCTAAAGCTCTCACTCAATCCCTAACAATCATTCAGGTGTTTAGGAATCTTCTGGAAGTGTTTGTGTAATCTGTGTGGTTTCCCCAGTTAGCATCTGTCAAGCTGAAGTCCCCTGTCAGGACAAGGATGATTGATTTACAGCTGTCTGTTAGTTCCTAGAAGAATAATTCATTGGCATTATCATCCTGGCTAGGAGGCCTGTAGTAGATTCTCACACTGACATCCACATTATTTGTTTGTCCCCTAATCCTTTTCCAAAGGCTCTCAGTTTTGCCAGTGACAACTGCAAGCTCCATACATTCCAGTCCTCCATTATGTACAATGTCACTCACCTACATCTCCTGCCTATCCCTCCTAAAGATCCTTTAACCGTCCAATATGGCACAACACTCACAAGGCTCATCCCACTAGGATTCAGTTATGCCAGTGATGTCACGTCTCTGGGACTGGACCAAGGCTTCAAGCTCCTTCTGCTCTCTGTGCTGCATATGTTTGTGTAGAAACATTTCAAGTGTGGTTCATTGTAGTTGTCACCTCCTGCAGCAGACTGAAGGATGCCTTTAGCACTCAGTTCCACAAGTTTTGGCATGTCATCCCATTCCTCACCTTGGGCAAACCCGGCTTTGTCCCTTCCCTACTTCAAAACTTGTTTAAAGTTTTACCAATGAGCGCTGCTAGCTCCTATGCTAGAGCCCTTTTCCCTCTCTGAGAAAGGTGAATCCCATCAGATGTTGGTAGATCACGTGTTAAATACACCATCCTATAGTCAAAAAGCTCAAAATTTTTCCAGTTACATCAGACTTGTATCCATGTTTTGGACTGATCAGTCTGCCAGTTCCTTTTGTTATTCTTTCTTGCTACTGGAATGACCAAGAAAAACACTACCTGTGCTCCTGATCCTTGAACCAAACCTCAAAGGTGATGGTTCACTGAACTGTCTTATTTTTTAAAAAAGAAACTAAATTATTTTGAACTTTCATACGTACAGATAGCAAGTCACCTACTAAATAAGGGTTCTTTTTGGCTTACATTCCTCTGAGACTAGCAGAGACTTCTTTTGTGAACAGTAATATTTTGTATTGACCTAATGATAATGATTAGCTCCTAGAATATGATATTCCTTATGTTCAGGTTAAAGAACAGTTAGGAGATATGATGGTAGGCTACTAGTTTGTCAGGAAATTTTTAAATCTCTGTATTTTCGGTTGTATGCAGGTGTGATGTTCATGGCTGGAATATTGCAAGGCTTAATTAATTGCTCTTGAGATGCCCTGGCAGAAGAGGTTCTAAAAAATTCTGTTGTCTGAATAAATATTTTGAGCCTAGTTTTGTAATCCTCTGGAAAACAATGATATTATTTCAGCTGGTAAAAAGCTAGAATTTAATTTCATTGTAACAGTCAAACTTCTTAAGCTTGTTTCTCTTCTGTGCTGGGGTAAAACCAAAACTTTTAAAGATTTTTCACAAGGAAAATTGCATTATAGTAGTACTTTCTGAATAAATTAGGCAGATTTTCAGTTTCATCTTCTCTCAGCAGAAATAACTGCCTGGCTCAGGATGTTTAAAACATTTCCAACAAAAACTCCACAGAGCTAACAATGTCTTACAAACATTTCTGCTTGGACAATCAGGATATTTTCTCAAAAATGTGTTTTTTGAAAATGCTGCAACCAGATTTACTAATTTAAATATTTTCTGATCAATTAGATCTTACTTGTGATGTAACTGTACACAGAAACTATGATCTAAGGTTATTCAAATCTGACTTCTATATCCATTTTTAATTTTGCTGAAAGTAGCAACACTACAAATAAATCATATTCAGAATGTCATGATGTTCCTATTGGTATGTCATAATGATACTTGAAAGTTCATTAAGATAGCTAGAAGTCTTCTCTAGTTGTTTAAGTAAATCAGTGCAATCATTCTGTACAGTGTGTGTGAAACTATACCCATAGGATATAATGGCACCTGGCACCAGAGAACTGAGCAGTGAGCACATTCAATTCTGGCTCACAGATGGATATGTGCATCCAAAATTCACATTTCAGTGTATTCTGACTTGTGGATGGCTTTGCCCAAACCAAAGTTCACATGTTTTTCTTGGCCAACAACATCCAAGTACAGGAAAAAAAGTGTTAAAATTCATAAATTCTATGTTGAATTTTTAAGGCTAGAAGGTAGACTGCAAGTGTCTTGGACCCAATCAACGTTTGTGTTGGAAATTTCTGGGTCAAATTTCTAGTTAGAATATTATTGTTATTATGTGAGTTAATCTTATTAAGTATTATTACTAGTGCTCCATAGGATTCTCAAAGATTTGCTGTGTTCAGCAAATGTGTCTGTCTGGTTCTTCATAACACTGGGAGGAGGGATGTGGGCTGTGTTACAAAAACACTTCTCATGGTGCTTGCTTATTATATCACACAGCCTCTGAATTTAGATTTCAAAGAGCAGATCAGAAATACCAATTACTGTCCTTCAATGACAGTACACGCAATTCCAGATAGGATATTATATTACTTGTAAGTGTGGGAAGAGATTTTTCAGAAATATTTGGAAAAATTTGGTGCTTCTGAGTGCAGATAAAGTGTTGGTTGGAACAAAAACAGAACCTAGAATGCAAACAATAATGTGCTAATGCCATTACTGGCACTAAGGTGGAAGATTACAGGTCCACGTTATCTTGGACCTGCTTATTATAAGCTAGCTCAAGAAAGGCAAGTAGGTAGGTATAAGAAATTAGAGTTTGGTTCCAACATTACAGGCATTTTGAAGGATATTACTAGTTCTTTTGAAGTCTTAGTTATATAGAGATGTAGACTTAGCTTAGCTGCCACCATGCTTATCTTCGTGAAAATGTGGGTTTCTGTACATGAAAACGTAAAGGTATGTAGGTATAGAGATTTTTATATGAATGCATATATGTACTTTTTTTCATTTTTTCCAGAAAAGGCATGGAGCTGAGTTATTTACCTGTTTGTTGATATGTGACTCTGAGAGGTGTGATATACTTTGTTTCTTAAAGATTGCAGCAACAACCCCAAATTAATGTCACCTTGGAAACAAAATCGACAGGTTTTTTTCCATGCACTTCAATATACTATCCCTGAGACCAAGCTACAGACCATATAGCTTCCACTCAGAAGTGACTGCGAATGTGATTCTATGTCTCTTTATCTGCTTCCCAATCCCCAAAACTAACTAAGGCTTGGCTGGAGATTCAAGCTTACAGGTGCTGATGTTTGAACTGCTGCCATACACTTCTAGTCTTCTTCACTGGTCTCACAGGCAGAACTATAGCAATCCTTGTCAGATTTACATCTTCCTAGGGATTCCTGAAAAAGTAGGAATCAAAAAGGACTGTATTTTCCAGTCTCTCTCTCTCTTATGCAGAGGAGCAGAGGAGGAGTATATTGGTAAACTCTGCCTTCAGGAAATTATTTCTCCAAATAATTAAGTTGACAGACTTTTCTGAAAAAAGGTCTGGAATTCCCTGTGAGCTACTCTTGTACCCTTGTAGTGGTTTTGGTTTGCTAATTTGAGATTTCTTGGCCAATGCACTAATTTATGTGGTGGGTTTAATGTTGATCAAATCGGCAGTGCACCCACTAGAATTATTTACTCATTTCCTGCTGTGAGATAGGGTTAGGAGACAAGCAAAGGAGGCTTTAAAGGGTATAAAGAAA
>VZTT01059717.1:21784-45779 GCA_013400855.1 Buphagus erythrorhynchus | reverse complement strand
AATTTGCTTACGGAGAGGAGTCTCTCTCATTACTCTATGGAGACTTCTCCACAAAAAAAAGCCATTCTCTGGTGGCTTCAATGTCACAGCGAAGCAGCCACATGGGAGAATGGAAATCTGACCACTGTGTAAAAGTCCCTCCCCTCAACTTACAGTTTCCCCACAACTGTTTTTGAGGGCTCAATCTTTGGCTAATGCAATACACTTAAGGATTAAGCAGTTCAGAAGCAAAAGTTCTCTTCATCGAACTCTGAGAACATCTTCATCTCTGGGAACAGAGATCTTCTTCTTCCCTGGGGCTAAGAGTCTTCATCACTCTTCTCTCTCTGTTCAAAATTCTCATGGGATCACAGCTACTTCAACATCCGCTTAGCCTTACAAGAGGGTTTCAGCCCAAGAGTGAGGCATCTCCATCAATCCCTTCCATCTGGGACCTTCTACTTCACTGACCTTGGTGTCTGTATGTTGTTTCTGTGTGTCATCACTCTGTCACTTTTCTCTCACTCAAGAGAGGATGGAAGGTCTGCAAGTCTCATCTGTGCACTGAAAGAGTTAATATCTCACCCAAGGCCTGCAGATGGTAATGTGATCCCTGCTGGATTGCGGCTGGAGCTGTTTATGGTGGAAAGTTTTCCAGTGGCCATGCTGGGGGCCTGGACCAGGATAACAGGGACCCAGGGGCCCTGAAAAAAATCAGAAAAAGAATCAGAAAAGATCAGAAATATTAAAAATCAGGGACCCCCTAAATAATTCAGCTTATGGTCAGGCAGCAGAAGTCTCTGGCAGATCTGTGACAAAGAACTCAGATTCTAATTATATTTCTCATATTATGCTTTTTTTTACCAATATGAGCCCAGTAGAAAGTCATTGAGTAATCACAGCTGTCACTACCTTGTGTGAGGTAGGATGAGAAATTGAACTGAAAGGATGAGATCTGAGGAAAGCAACATGATCCCAGACGTTGGGCTTCAGACTTTGTGAACATTGTGACGACTTTCTGAAAGTTGAGGTTTATCTACCTGGAATGGAAAACTAAGGTGACCAGAATGTGATCATGTGATTTTTCTGTGCAAATAAAACTTAATATGGCATCAGGATCTTCCTCTATGGTGTGATCCTTAATATCTAGGGACTAGGTACATAGGTACTGGGCTGCAGGACAATAAGACTGTTGTGGTTTAGGAATGGTATTCCCCAGTTTAGTAATTGTCCTAAAACCACACACACTGCCACTCATTTCCCGTCCCTATATCCAAACAGAATGCACAAAAGGCAGAGATCATGGGTTGAGGTAAGAACAATTTACTGGAAAGAGCAATGATGCAAGAAAATTAGCAGTAACAGCAACAATATTAATGGGAAAAGTGTACAAAGAGAGGGTGATTTACATGTAAAATGCTCACAAAGCCTGAGACAATGAAACATCTGCCAATGAAACATCAGCTTTCCTCCATTTGCCATATTTGTTCAACTGGAAACCACGCCCTTCTTCCCAGAAGCCAGAGGGTCCCCTAGCCCCACTCCCAGCAATGATGTGAGGTGGTGTAGAACAACCTTTTAGCCATGCCAACAGGGCTGCACTCTCTCATGCCTATGGCAAAAATTAACTCTGTCGTGGCTGGAACTAGGACATTATGCACCCTGTATTCTATACCATTTATATCATGCCTGGATCCTACACCTTCCAAATATATGCACACACATTTATATAAATACATACCAAGTCAGAAATAATTCACCCTTATGTTGCCAGTCCAGATCCTCCTGAGACAATTTAATCCTGGCAGCTCAATCCACCCATCTGTTGTTGCGATGCTCTTCAGCAGCCCAACTCTTGGGCACATTTGCATCTCATTATGAACTTCTACAGCCAACTTCTCTATCTAGATAAATAGCAATCCCTCTATATCATATGATACAGAACAAGGATGATTTCATGATTTTATTTGTATTTAAAACCTATTCCTTTAGATGTCTTTCTTTTTTCTTCCTCTAATTAGTAGTCTCTAATGAGAATTTATTTTTATTTCCTTCTCTGCCTATTCCTTTTTGAAAAGCATTCTGGGTTAATTTGACATACATGGGTCAAAAGTTCAATGTTCTTGATAAATATACTATTTGGTATGTGAAGGTTGCATTGCTTTTAGTAAACCATCCAGAAGTTCATTGTGAACTACTGAAAAAAACAGACCCCTGCACATACTAAAGAAAAATAATCCACAAAGTTGTGCATAATCTTCCTTTAATCTGTGAATGCTAGTCTAACTAATCTTAACTAATTATCATTTTCATCTGTGCCAGTTGTTTTATTTGCAGTCTTAGACATGAATTTATGGAGGTTCTTATGGCTGTTCTTAGCAAATAATCTATTCCTCTTAATTTTGTTCAACATTTCATTTCTTTATAAATTACTGGTGATTTGCAAACATGACATGTCCTCATGTTTCTTTCAAATCTCTTATCTGCACATTAAAATGGAAAGGTGTTAAAATTTGGAGGCCAAAGACATAGAAAAAATCAAGAGCCAGCAGATGTCAAACATTATCAGATTTTCATAACTGCAATTTACAGAAGAGGCTGGTTTTGTTTTGTTTTGTTCTGGTTTTTTACTAACTGTATTTGAAAATCAGCATGATTCAGCTCTACTGGATAATATCAGCTAGACAAAACAAAATTATTTTTATCTGGCTATACTCTCCTGCAGTGTTGTACCTCTTGACCTTGTTATTCTGTAAACTTGAAATAAATTGACCTTTCAAAATTCTTGTTAGTCTTGTTTCAAGTTGATAAAGAAATCTCATATAAATGATACTTTAAGGAACGGTATGTAATACACAATGTTTAAAGAAAACATTTAGATCTGTCTCTCGTAATATTAGTTAAATTACTTTTTGTTTCACGTTTGCCTCCTTTAAACAGATGTGCTCACTGTTGCCTGCTGGAAATCAACATTAATACAGATGGTAAGTAAATAGGCATCTCATCTTCCCTATGCCAGATGTTCACTAATTGTAGAACTGAATAATGGCTAATAACACATCCTAATGTGTTTATCAATCCACGTATCTTTTTCACAATGCAAAGGAGGAAATATGAGACTTTTGTAGGTTTTTTCAGCTCTTACTATGCACTAACAAGGAGCTGTCTGAAAAGGCTGCCCTGTGAAAGAGAGGCCACATTACGTGGAAACAATAAGAGTGTGATACGACATGAAATAGAAATTCACTTTGACTGTGGCTAGGATATGGTTGCTATCATCCGTATCACTCAGAATTAAGGTTAAATTTACAAAAGGGTATGAGGTGAGTTTGATTTAACAGGGACCAAACTAGCTTGTTTCCCATGAACTCCAAACCTTTGAGGGAAGAGGAGGGAAAAAACCGGTGAGATGATGACCACATTGTTAACACCAGAATTAACAGCCTTATTGCCTGAAAAAAATGCACTGCCATTTTAGTTGTCCTTAAAGGGAACAATAACAGGATAATTATCTTCAGGACACATAGACCAGTGTATTGTGCACTAAGACTTCAAGGTTGAAACCAAAGTTAAAACACTAAAGACATTTTATAATCCCTTCAGGAACTTCACAGAGAAAACTAGAACAAAGCCTGTGGAAAATGGAATCCTAATTCTGAAAAACTACAGTGCAGCATTACAATAATCTAAGAGGGGAAGGAGTTTAGTGTGAAAGCAGTTAACAGACAGAAAAGCAGTTAAGCTATCCAGCTTTTCCATGGCAAACTAGCTGTCCATCTAGCTGTCCACTAGCTGTCCATGGCAAACTGTTTGATTACTTTGCACTGCTTCTTGTCCTTGATTTTCCACTAAAGTAATAAAAATATTCGTTTTTCTTTAATAGAAAAACAGCTATTCAGCATATCCTAGAGTAAGCATTGTGCATATTTTTAAAGATTCCTAGTGCGAAACAGTAGACTCTTAAATTAAATTTCTGGTGGAAGGCTAAGAGAGACAAGAAAATGAAACATATTTTATCAGAACTATTGTATCAAGTGTTATTATATTACACCTGGCATCTGTTTGTCTCTTCTCTTTCTCTTTTCCAGTCTCCTTGCCAAGTGACTGCTAATAAATAGATTTAACCTGTGCCATCTGTTGTTTTACTGTAGATCTATGTGCTGCAGCCTTCTGTTTACTATAGCACTACATTTAATCAATTTTTTTGCCAACAACATTTAAAATATATACACATCCAGGCTAACCAGACAGCCAATGTTAAGAAGCAAAGAGATCTCCTCAATCATATGTTATACTACATTCTCTTTCATTAACAAGACCCACTGAGTCCTGGAGTGCACTTGGAGTGCGTCTTAGTTGTGTTTGTTTACAGGTTGCTATTTATTAATGCACCTCACTGGAAAGGGCAGGGGAATCCCCATATGGTGTATTGTATAGCTGAAATTGATCATTATGTATTAACTCTTTGGTTCTTTTCCATGATTAGACTTCTTTCTTGCTTTGCAGCATTTTTCTTTGCAAGGGGAAAAGTGCTGCTGTCACTTCAGTTCCTGATAAAATAATTCTGGCTTTCACAAGAAGAGGAGCTGGTAGCACTGCAGTTTCTTTTGCAGAGCAGAACGGTAGATTGTAACTCTATCACCTTTCTGTCCTCATCATAGGAGCAGGGATCCAATAGAAGCCAAAAGAAGTCTATCAAAGGTGGTGTGCAAACACTGAAAATGGATCTATCTTGCTGTCATATACACAGAGATTAAGCACAAACGAGTAAACTCAAAAATGAGGTTTTTTTTCTTTTCCGAAGATTTTTAGAGCTATACCGACCTGTGTCATGAAACACAGCTATGTTCCTGTCTGGTAAAAAGATGAAACACTTCAGATAAACAATTTGGGCAAGGTATTGCCATTATAACATAAAAAACATTAAAATCATTTTAGTGTGATCAATTACTTCAAATCTGGGTGTCTGGAGAGTGCTCAAATAGTTGGCTTTTTTCCCTTCTGTAAGAGACTACAGTAAGTACTGTAAGTAAAGATGGCCTGAGTTTAAGAAGTTCTAAACATGTGGAGGTATTGTATAAGTGAACCAAAAGGGAGATGCAAGTACTAAGTGCTATTAAACAGTGAAAATCAAGAGATGAAGTTACAAACACTGTTTTCTCCACCTTTTACATGAAAATCCTTTGAAGAAGTGATGCTTCTTAATTCTTGCTCATTTCAAGGCTCAAAACTGACCACAACGAGATTTGGCAAAGGATCTTTAAAGCAGGTGGCCAGAATAATTAATACCCTTATGCAACAGCAGATTTTTCTGTGGTATTTTTGAGCTCATGGAAGCAGAGAGGTTAGCAAGTCCTAATGCTATTTAATTGTAAATAATTAGCTTCTTTATGTAAAATGTCTGATTCTCGTAAAGATTTTTTTGTTCTTCAGATGTTCTTCAAAATGATAGTTCCAAAGATAATATCAATTCAAAGTGTGAGTTGTATTTACGGCACAAAAAATTAAAATGTAAATTGATACTTAAAGATACCTCAAAAATATAGTTACATCATTAAATATTGGTTTAAAATGAAAATTCCACATATTATCTTTCCCTGTTACCAGTTTTTTCAACCTCACAGTGTCCTAATATTTAAATTCAATTAGGAGTGACACAAAAACTTCACCTATCTCTCCATTTCTTGTTCTTTTATTTGATACTGCATCATGGATCATAGAATTGTTAAAGTTTGAAAAGGCCTCTAAGACCATTAAGTCCAACTGTCAACTTATCAACACCACCATGTTCACTGCTAAACTATGTCCTCAAATGCAATATCCACACATTGTTTAAACACTTCTAGATATGGTAACCCAACACTTCCTTGAGCAGCCTGTTCCAATGTTTGACAACATTTTCCTAATACTCAATCTAAACCTCCATTGATGCAACTTGAGGTGATTTCCTCTTGTTGTATCCTTGTTACCTGGCAGAAAAAAGCAACTGCCACCTGGCTACACCCTCCTTTCAGGCAGTCGTAGAGAATTGAAACATTTGATTTAATTTCTTTCCAGATCACAGAATATTCTGAGTTGGAGTGGTAAGGTCTCCCCTGAACCTCCTTTCTCCAGACTAAAACATCCCCAGCTCCCTCAGCTGTTTTTCCTCACAGGACTTGTGCTCCAGACCCTTCACCAGCTTTGTTGCCCTTCTCTGGACCCCAGCACCTCCATGACCTTCCTGAAGTGATGGGCCCAGATCCAGATGGAGCACTCAAGGTGTGACCTCACCAGTGCTGAGTGCAGGGCAACAACCTCTTCTCTGGTCTTGCTGGCCTTGCTATTGTTGATACAAGCCAGGATGCTATTGTTGATACAAGCCCATGGCCTTCTTGGCCACCTGGGCACATGCTGGATCATGTTCAGCCACTGCTGATCAGCAGCCTCGGGTCCTTTTCCATTGGGCCTGATGGGTTGTACCCACAAGTATGGTGATGTCATTATGAGACCACTCTTAATTGCCTTTTAAAGAGTGTGGCAAGTGGGAGAGGTTACTGGGGACTGGAAAAGAGAAAGTGTCATTCCTGTCTTCAGAAAGGGCAAGATGGAGGACCCAGGGCACTAGAGGACTCTCAGTCTCACCTCAGTCCCTGGAAACCTGATGGGGGACATAATCCTGGAAATAATTCTTATGTGTATGAAGGCCAAGAAGGTGACTTGAAATAGTCACCATGGACTTGTGAAGGGGAACCATGTGTGACCAGCCTGATAGCCTTCTAAATGAAAATGACTAGTTCAATGGGCAGGGGAGGAGCAAAGAAGATTAGGAAGCAGTCTTCTCAGGGGTGCCCAGCAAAATGACAATATATTGCATATATTTAAATGCAGAAACTTTCTTGTAAACAAAAGAAAATGTTGCCTTTTTTTTCTTTTTTCTTTCTTCTTTTTTTTTTTTTTTCCGTAAGGGTGGTCAACACTGGCAGAGGTTTCAAGAAATGTTGTAGTATTTGCATCCCTGGCCTCATTCAAATCTCAGCTGAACAGTAGTATTGGGCAATCTGCTCTAGCAGTCCAGCTCCCCTCTTTCGGCAGGGGGTTAGACTGCACAGTCTGCTGAGCTGCTATGACACTGTGAATATTAAAGCTATATATCCCTTGCAATATAATCTGCGTTAACACAAATAGAAGAAAAAACAACAGCAAGGCACGGTATTGGTGATGCCTTGTGGTATGGAATGGAAACATCTGTGTATAGACCAGATCCTCTACTGATGGCAATTTGTTGCCTCCCTGGGATGCAAATTATGGATGTCACCACAAGGCTGAAGAACCTTCAGAGAGGGATCTGGAATAAGTTGGAGCACTGGGTAATTATCAGTGGCATGAAATTTAACAAGAACAAATACAGATTCTGCCCCTGGGATGCAGTAAAGCTGGACACAAGTATAAGCAGGGAGAGGAGTGTGTGTAGAGCAGCCCTGCCAAAGGGATCTGGGGGTGCTGGTTGGCAGCAGCTCAGGGTGAGTCAGCAGTGTGTGCCGGGGCAGCCAGGAGGGCAAACCCCATCCCGGGGTGCATCAGACACAGCATCACCAGCCAGCCAAAAAAAGTCTGGAAGGCTTGTCCTGTGAGGAGCAGCAGAGGACTCTGGGTTTGGAGGGAAGGAGGTTGAGGGGTGGCCTCATTGGTCTGTAGAGCTTCCTAATGATGAGATGTGGAGAGGGAGATGCTGACCTCTTCTGCCTGGGATCTGGTGACAAGATGCCTGGGAAGCCATATCAGGGTAGGTTCAGTCTGGACACTAGAAAGCGTATTTTCCAAGAAGGTAGTCAAACATTGAAATAGGCTTATAAAGAGGTGGTTGATGCCCCAAAACTCTCAGTGTTTAGGAGGCATCTGGGCAATGTCCTTAACAATGTTTTAACTATTAGTCAGCCCTGAAGTGGTCAGGCAAGGAGAGGATAGATGATAGCTGTAGGTCTCTTCCAACATAAATATTTTATTGGCAGATTTTGGTTCCTGTAAAATTAGCAAATCATATACTGTAAGATAGCTGGTGATCTGCACCTTTAAATTTCAAACTAAAGCAGATTTCCCAGCTCAAGCACAAGTCTTGAAAGTTGTGTCTGCAAGACTAGTGTGTTCTTAGTGTACTCATCTGCTGTGGCCCCAAGGACCTGATAAAAAGATACTTACCTTACAGGAAACCTATTTTTATTGGAAAACAAAGTCCAACACACCCATATTTAGCTTTGTTTTAACGGCTTTCTCCCCATCCTATAATGCCCAAATTGTGCAGGCTGAAGAGCAATCTGAAAATAATAATAGCTATAAATTGCTTTTTGAATTCTGGCTTCATAAGCTGCTATGTAGGGAAGGCTTTTTTCACCAGCTTTGGAGTTGGAATTTCATAATTTCTCGTATATGTAAATGCTAAGCTTCTAAAGAAAAGCATTGTTAATGTTGTCACTCAAGTATTTCAGGGCAACAGAGCTCAGTTCAGAAATGTCAGTACTTAGCCATCTGAAGTGCCTGAACTAGAAACGGCTACTGAGCTGGTTTCCACTGTACTCAGGCACCATCCAAACAAATGACCTAAATGAAAGCCAGGAAAGCAAGAGAGTCCATGAAAATGTGGAAGACAAAATGCATTTTGGGTCCTTTTTTCTGAGGATGTGTTCTTTTCAATATTAACAATATCCAACATTTAAACATGCTACTAAACATGAAGATTTACTTCTGCATGCATTTGCATGCATACAGATTTACTGAGCCAAACAGTGCTCCCCAAATATCACTGCCTTCAGAAGTATCAGACACTCCTATTTGGACAATTTCTGTCCCCTTCTGAAAGCATCCAACAGTGAGGATATAGCACATCTGGGAGCTTTGACAGCAAGGTGATTTGTTACACTCACAAATGTTTATGTGCAAAAGAAGTGGATAGATTAAACACTTTGTGATGGAATCTGTTGCCCTCCATATGTGTGCTAAATCTGGTACAGCCAGTCTGGAGCTGAACTTGTGGGTGGCTGTCTAATGGGAAAAACACTCAGGCAGTCTTATTTGAAGTTCTAATGACAAGTACACCTCTTAGAAGCAGCAAGGCACCTTCTCTAGAGATATTGGCTGACTACACTAGAAGTTGTTCTGCACAGGGGTGGAAAGTGGAGTGAGGTGAGAGTGAGCCAGTGAAGGGGTATTTCTGAATCTCAGTGAGAAAAGCCTAATAAGGCATCTGCTTTAATAAGACAGAATAAGAAGAGGATTATAGGTGCTCAGAATAGTCTTACATCCCGTCAGACGCCGGGCACCCCACGTTTGTGCAGCATCAGGCAGGGTCCTGTGGATTTTCCCATGGCTAGAGCAGATCCTGTCCATGGGGAGAAACTTTCCTTTTCTGTCACACACGTCATGTATAGCTTACTTACAAGTAAACAATTCTGGGAATAATGATAAAATTATTTAGCTGCATTATGGATTCTGTCTATCCTGCTGCTATCAAACTTTCCTTGGTGGGTGATTATTGATATGGCAGAAAAATTCTTAATTTTTTATACCAAAGCTATACCACAACACTGTTAGACACTCTGAAACACAATGTCATGTCCCAAGGCAGAAAAAGAGGGTTGTTGTTGTTGTAAATAACCAAGATGTAATTGCTAAACACTGTCAGCAATAAATATGTGGCTTTTCTACTTCAGGTAAACTCTAATTAATTTCTAATAATGATTCATGCTGAAAAACCACTGTGTTGACTTTAAGATTTTCATCTCTCTTACAGGTAATATATTTGTAATATATTTGGGGTAATATATTATAGCTAAAAGAAATTAAAATCAAGCTGGCTAGGAATCTTGTGCTTGAATTTCTGAAAGTAAAAGAGAGTTCTTACTATATTCCAGGAAAAATGTACATACTAGTTAAAAGACAATAGTAATTTTAATTCCGACAGACGCTCTAATGGTAATGACATGAGCATTTTGTAATTAAATTACAAATCCTGCAACTAAAGGCCTTACTTAAGGAGAGAAGTGTATTAGTCATCTTCCAAATAAATCTTTTATATAAAAAAAACCTGGGAATAGTAAATGTCAAAATTATATATATACTTAGTTATAGCTGAAACATAGTGCAGCAACTTTGGATTTCTGAAAGTTCTGAGATTTTTTTTCTTTTTTTTTAAGGCCATGTAATCCTGCCAAGCCGAGCAGTCCCTACACAAAGGGTGATTTGCAGGGACACCAGAGGCATGTCCTGTGAGTGAAGGTAGGGATGGAGAAGGCTGGCTGCCCTCTATAGACAAAGGGGGTTAAGGGTTCTTGTGAAGAGTAGGGAGGAGAGGAAGAATGTAAGTTACACAGATATGGTCTGGTGAGGTACTGCATGGCCTCAGTTTTCAGCCCTTTCACAGGAGCCACTTTAAACTGCCATTAGGCCACTCTCTGCTGGGCACAGCAAATTTACGAGGTCACTCATGCCACAGAGGAGCAGTTAGGATAGCTCACTAGAATAATACTAGATTTCCTGTCAGGTTTTTGGGCAAGAAATATGTGGTCCGTGGCAGAAGTGACACATCAGAATTTTTCTTACACCTCTGCAGTGATTGAGAGACACAGACCATGCTATGCAAGCATAAGTTACTTTATTACACTAATCACCAATATTTATAGTTCTCTAAGTTCCATACAAAATTTTCCACTCGGACCCCTTTGCTTCTGTTCTCGTAGTAACAAAATCTTTTTGGTTATCAAGCCCCTGTTACATTCATTTGCACCAGCAATGTCCTCGTTACATCTTCTCTTGTCAGAGCGATCAGAGTGACTAGACATGGTGTCTTCACTTTTGTTCTTGCCTTGAGTTTGTCTCCCCCACAGCTTTCACTGTACCAGAGCCAAGAGATCTGCGGTGCTACCCCGCTCAGCTTCTGTAGCTGTCTGATCTTCCACACACCTCTTAATTCTTAGTGGTCCCATTCTGTGAAAGAATCAGTTTCCTTCTTGCACAAGTGAAAATGTAAGATTTGTAATAGTTAAACATGATGAGAGCCCCTTCTTTCTCCCCTCATCCACTCCTTCTGTGAGCATGCCCCTCTCCCTGGGGCCAAGCGTAGGCTCTTGTGCTTGAAAAGTGTCCTAGTCTCCACTTAGTTGCTGTAATTACACTGCTCATCATCCTCCATCCTACCCTCAGTTTCTATTCTCCCATGATGGGTTACAACTTGGAGATGAGCTCTTGCTCTTTGGTATCCACCATTACATCCTGCTCCTACATCACCAAGAGCTCCTGATGATGACCTTGCTAGCCACAGGCCCTTCTTTGTTTCACCCCAGAAGAAATGGCCCAGCAGGGTTAGAGGTCAGTCACTGAGGACAGCTAATACTCCACATTTCTGTCCACGTGATGCCTTCTGTGGTGGCTGTTAAGTCACTCTGGATCATTTTCATAACAGAATCACATGGCATCTTCTCATAGCTATCATCTTAAAAGGCTCAGTCCCAGGCATCTTCAAAGCCACTATCAGTTCTATCAGTTATTCCCATGCTTAACTGAAAGAGCCACAAGGAGGTACCAGTCTTCTTGATTACCAGCAAAAGCCTTCCCAAGCTCTTTGGAGAAGAAAGAGTCTGAGCTGCCAAAGGTTGCTGAGCTACACCATATAAACTCCTTTGTAAAAATTAGCTTTGAGGTCACAGATAGAAGGAGAAAACATGGAGAAATTTTTACCCTAGAAACTCTTTCAAGAGCCAGTTGGCAACATCTGTTGAGTTGTGCTTCAGTGCACTTGGTTGCCATTGTATTATTGCCATTTCTTTTTGCACCTGTGAAATAAGGTAGGCTGCATACAAAACTGCTTTGCTAGTTTCCCTCATTTTTCCAGTCTTACAGTCCTGCTATAGATTGTACAGAGGAAGTATGTGGTTACCATAACATAAGAGTAGTTAAAAATATTGAGAGTTAGTAAACTTATAAAGTGTTTAAAAATGCTCTTTGCTAGAATTTTCAGAACTTTCCTAAATATTGTGACCCATACAACAAGAATCCCACTTAAAAGCCAACAGTGATTCAGAGAAAAACTTCAGCAAGATGCAGGCTCCCTATTCCAAAATGATTAATTAATTAATTAATTAATTAGCTGCTGGAGCACTAAAAGGCTCTTTCAAAAGCTGTTATGGCTCCTGTCCAAACTCAATGTGATTTGAGAAATCATGAAGTTCTGCGTTAGTTTTACCAGGAGAATAATTTAGTCAGCCTAAAATTATTTGGGTGAGCCATGAGGAACAACGTTCTGCTAAAAATTTTAAACCTTTTAAAAGAAAATATTTTTCTTCTCTTCCTTTTTCACAGACTACATGAATTCCAGGATTGGACTTCAATGTATTAGAAGCTAAACAGCTAGTGAGTAGTTTGTCATTGCAGTTTGCTTATTTAACTTCTATGTCTACAAGAAATATGAAACAAATCTAGACTTCATAATATGGAAACAGGAACATTGTGCCTCCTGGCAACAGCCCATGCAAATGATAAGAACATGCTGCCAATGTACAATGATTACCTCTGCAGGTAATTTTTGTCTTCCTTTATAAATAAGAGAGATTCAGAGTTTATGAATGATTACACCTTCAGATCACATGCACTTTCTGTGGTTAGAATGTGCAATGAAAATTTTAGATTAATTCACACTTGGGTGATCATACTGCATATAGGTAACTACTAAGATATTTACTTTAAAATCAGGTTGACTGCCTTCAACACTTTCTAGTTTTAATAGTAGCCTGACTGTCCGGCCAATCAATACTAATCAATAATCAATACCTTGAGAGTGTGAGAACTCACTTGGGTCTTGGCTTTTGTTAGTGTATGCCATAGTCAGCCTGACTTGAAACACCAAGTATATACATAAATACAGACAAACTGATGCTGATACACCACATCCCTGGGTACTGCTCCTTCAGGTCAGAAGGAGTTTCCAAAGCATTGTTTCCTCCTCTTCAATCCCTGACATCATTACACTCTAATGCCAGGCGGTCAAACACCTAATAGACCTTCTACCCACACTCTAGCTCTCATATTTTAATCTTTTCATTGGTCATGACAGAACCCTCAGCTCAAATCAATTAATTTGCTTTCTGAGCAGCACCTCCAGCCTAGAAAGCATCTCATCAGGTTACAAAAGTCGCCCCACCAGTAGCTTGGTTTAATTTCATTAAGCCTAGATCTCATGTTTCTGGTCTTGATTTCCTCAGACTCTCATTCGGTCAGAGGGACACATAACAACATTATAAACATCATGCAGCTACTAGCTTTGCATTAAGCTCAAGTTGCAAAACACACTTTTTAGTAATTATAGTGCTCAGAAAAATAATATGAGGATTTTGATTGTAGTCTAGATGCAAACTAATCCATTACTGAAGATAAGGAATATTGGCCAAAGCAAGGCAAGATGAACGATTGTATACGAGCATGTTATAATCCCTGAAATACATTAAAGTGCACTTCAGAAAATCACAGAAAACGTGTCATTGCAGAGATATGAGGGGTTTTTTTCTTCTCTCTGCCTCATTTATCTAGAAAACAAATTGGTATACATTTTGTTTGAGAGGTTTACCTTATTTCAGCCANNNTATTTATTTAACTTTAAAATAAAATATAGATACATTTACTTTACTCTGGTAAAGTTTAACAATTTCTGAGGTATAGGTCAGCTTGGAAGCTGAAACAGCTAATGGTCAAAAGAAAGGCACAATCCCAAACAGCTAAAGTGTGGCAACCTCATTGTAGCATTTGGGGCTGAGCTTCAGTATATTTGTCTTTTGGAGAACAAGCATTTGACCGTGTACTACAAACCTTTGACACAATCCTTTCAAACAAAAGGTCTTTTGAAAAAATTACACAAGTTTTGCCTTCAGGAAACTTGAGAGCTGAAGACCTGAAACAAACTCTCTTTTGCATCAGCTTCTTTTATTTCATGGCAAGTATTTTTTAACACAGCAAAATTCATAATTTACATTTGCCTTGCTCATTTGCATTATATTTCCATCAATGTCTGCCACCTGTATAGATTGCACAATTAATAGTTTAGAACTCCAGAGCAGTCAATATTAATTAGGCGCTTAAATTACTGTTTTGAAACAGCTTTTGTGATATGGAGGACAAGTTTTTCTGTCATCTGCTCAGTATTTATTTCAAGCATTTTAAACCACCTCAGGAATATTCAGTGCATGAAAACCTTTTTATGTTTGAATGGATTAAATTTTCAAGTCCAAATTAAAGCTATAAATTGCATTTACATAGTTCATTCTCCACAAAGGGGAATTTGTTTTGCATGTGTAGCTTTTAATGTATGCAAATAAAGATGAAAATACAACACAGGTTGCTATTTCAGACAAAGCAGAGTTTTTAGACCATTTCAACCCCAGGCTGATGATCTTTCTTTTGGTAGCTGTGTTTCACAATTATGCAGCATGTACATATGTTCTCAAATGAAAAGGGTCATGTTAAGTAAACTCAAACAGACCTCACTTTGGCTCTTAGGAATATAATATTGCTTCAAAAGCTATTATTAGTATTTTGGTTTTTAGCATAAATAGGAAAAGGCAACTGGGGCTAAGCAATGTAATTGAGCAGAAGGTTAGGCACTACTGTCTTTCCTTGTCAGTTTGAAACACCTGCAAGAAAACAAAGCCAAGATCAAGTACTAATTAGTATTAGGCTTTGATTTAGAAAAAAACAAAAAGTTTCCTAGAGTTAACCAAAGCACTTAACCATATTGCTACTTTTGAAATTAGTAGAATTTATGTAGTTAAATCTACCTGTCATTTTGAAGTCGCAAATCCCACTTAATATAATTTTGAAACTATGAAGTGACTTGCACATTTGGAATGGTTGATGTTAGCAATTTCTTTTGCAAAATAGAGAAGCCTTAATATATCCTACTGCTTAGTTTTAGAAAACCTGCCTTGTATCATACTAACAACAAATAGTGTTCATAATTATAAAGTATGGGCAGTTGATAAGGTAATTGATGGCCCAGTTTTAAGTGATTTATGTTCATTTAGATGCACTTAAGAAATTAGGGTCCCATTTTTTTTCTCTTGTCAGCCAGTACTAGCTTTTTAGGTCAATGCAAACATTGACAATATCCTCTTCCTTCTGCCTTTAACATGTTTTTTTCATTGATTAAGAAGAGTAAACAAATCCAAAAGTGCCTACAAGTACCTACCTGGCAGTCACATAAAATAATTGATGCCTAGGTGTGGAGGGAGCAAAAACCATTTCTGAAGCAGAGACCCTCTCTGAGTCCCTGGAAAAGGCCCCATGGAAGACAATACCTTAAGACAAGACTTTGTTTGCTTAGAGTGACCAATACCTAGAAGCATCTCGCCCTNAAGAAATAAACTTTCTATGGAATCATCCCTTCTGCACTTCTTGATCTCTTCCTCTGCTGGCTCGCAAGGCACATTGCAAGCCTGAATCCTATCCGGGCAAGGCTTGCAAACGTCGAGAACTGCCTGAGCAGTTTCAGGGTCCCACCGAGGCCCCCCTACCGGCAACACCTAGGCATTATTTGGGTGAATTTGAAAGCAATATTTAAGCCAGCTCATATTTTTTTTTAAAGTTTGTTGTCTCTGTCTCTTTCAGCACGACATATGTACACAAATTTAATAATTTGAAGAGAAAATTATCTCTTATTGATTTATGTCCTATTAACTCACACAGACACATAAATAAAACTAAGGATGTATGTGGTCAAAAGTTCTTGAGCTGTAATTATTATTAATATTATTATTTGTTATCTGAGGACCTTTTTCTAGAGCCTGAATACTCCTGCATTGCCTTGCTTCAGTTACAGGTTTACTAGTGCTACCTCATTATATGTAATTTCATCTTCCATTCCAAAAACTCCCTAAATGATCATGTCCCATTAAAATTAATGCAAATTCCTACCAAATATATAAAACAAAATTAGACTGACAATAGTGTTAGGATACAGACTAGTACTCTGGCACAAAATTTTGCATCCTTGAATGCCCTTACTCAACACCTCAATGGTCCATGTTGCTGGGACCCTTCTCGCAATGATGCTTACCCATTTGTCCTCATGGGAAACAGCTCTCATGTTTAAACACCTTTGCACCCATGACTGTGTAGGACATCCAGTCAGCAACCATGTTGTCTTCTGGGTTTTGTCTTGTTTGGAGAACAGCTGTGGGGATGACACTGGTAAAGTGAGCAGACATGGCAGCTAGGGTCATCTCAGAAAATGTACTATGTTAAACAGAAAATAGATGTGCTTACTGCCTGTTAGAAACTGTTCAGCAATGTCTGCCTTATGTCAGAGCCTACCTCCTCCAGGGAATGACATGCTGCTTTCTGAATCTGGAGGAACTATTATCTGCAGAAAGTACATTACAGCTTAGTTTCTTTTTGAGCTGAGCAGGACCAGCTGAGTGTTCATTCACTTCACTCCAATCCCTCATCCTCTGTGGAACTGCTAGTAGCTCTGAGTATGATATGGATTTTACTGTTCATGGGCTTGGTCTTGTGGCTACTGCAGGACTTGTGCGATACTTCTGGAGGGACCAAAGCCGTTTTGTACTGCAATCCCCTTATGGTGATGGTGTCTCCCTTTTCAGCTATGGAAAATCAGTCAAGGAAATTTGCAGTGGAGATAATAAAAAAAACCCCAAGAGTTTGAGTCTGGTTGGGATGCAGTTAATTATCTTGCAGCAGCTTATATGCTTATACAGTGCTGTGTTCTAGATTTGTGGCCAATGCAATACTGGTAACACAGCTGTGCTGCTGAGCAGTGTTTTCCCAGCACCCAGGGCTTCTCTGTTTCTCCCTCTGCCACCCTAGTGAGGGGGCTGGGAGTGGGCAGGAGGTTGAGAGGGGACACAACAAGGCAGATGAGCTGAGTTTCCGAGGAGATATTCCACATTGCATCATGCCACAGGCAGCAATGGAACAAGAGGAGGGGGTTTAGAGACGCTGGCCATGTTTTACTTCAGTCTGCCTCTGAGAGGCAGTGAGTGGCTTTGCACTTCTTCTTTTGTTTCAAAGTAATTCTTTCTTCTTCCACTCCTCCTTCACTTAATGAACAATTTTTAGCTGGATCCAAAAGGCTATTTTGCCAATACACTTCCTTTGCTCATCCCCCCTTCCATTGGGGGAGGGGGCAAAGTGAGGAATCAGCTGTGTGATACTTTACTGCCTACCAGGGTTAATTCATGTGATGGTAATTAATATTTGAAGGGCTGAAGTTTCTGTTATTACTGAGTAGAGTTCACTACTAATGGCATGAATTATGAGAAATAAAAATGTCAAACCAACCCTACTCACACTGAGTAATGTTATTCAGTTCTGCTTTTTTTCCTGTTAATTATATATAAATTATTCCTTTTCTCTCATAAATACTTGCAATGTGAAGTGTATGAAAGTTGTTGTTTCAAAGAGTTTAATGATTTTGATTACAATAATTTTAAAATAATGACTGCAAATAGTCAAGGTACTTCCCCAACCCCACTTCTGAAAATATTTTCTCTGGTAATGGAAAAGACTGAGGTCTCACTATGTTGCACAGAGCTGTGTAGAGGGTTGTCTTAGTTTGAAAAGACAGGTATCTGCTAGAAGGGACAAGAGCCCCCCTTTTTAAAGGAGAGTATAAACCCCCTTTTTTTCCCTTCTTCCCTTTACTGTGATNATGCTTTAATAAACTCATATGTTTTGTGATTCCTCCCTGCTGACTCATAAAAGAGCATGCTTCTTCTTTGGATGTGATATGGGAGGCACCAGATGCCTACCCACAGCTGACTGACATCAGCTGCAGCCTCACTGCAGCATGGAAGACTTAAAAAGCTGAGCCCAAAACCTGGTGCAGGGTTTAATATCTAGTCTAGAGAGCAAGCTAGCACATCTAGATGGTCACTGTGAGAATGGGCAAGGTTTTAGCTGGTGAAGAAGAAGCAGTTTTAGCTGGTGAAGAGGAAGATTTATGTCACCCATACAGTAAAGGCTCAGTTTAACCCTATAGTAAATATACATGCAGTACACTATCTGGTGGTAAGTTTTGCTACTGTTCAGACAGAGAGAAGTAGACTTGGAAAGTACATTTAGGTCAGAACATGTGAAGTGTTGTGAGCACATTGTGCTGAAGTCTGGCTCTGAGGAAAGTGCAACATGGGGCTAACACACAGCACACAATATTCCAGCATGTCATAGGCCCTCATTAGAAAGATATGTCAGGTCTCTCCAAAGCTGCCTGAAAGGAGGGTGCAGCCTGGTGGGGTTAAGTCTTTTCTCTCAGGGAACCACTGACAGGACAAGAGGACACAGTCTTAAGCTGCATCAGGAGAACTTTAGGTTGGACATTATGAAAAGGTTCTTCACAGAGAGGGTGACGGGGCATTGGAACAGGCTGCCCAGGGAGGAGATGGAGTCGCCATCCCTGGAGATGTTTAAGGAGAGACTGGGTGTGGCACTCAGTGCCATGGTACAGGTGACAAGGTGATGTTGGGTCACAGGTTGTATGCAGTGATCCCAGATGTCTTTCCAACCTAGTCAATTCTGTGATTCTGTCTTCCTCCTTCACTCCTGTGTTGAAGGACCGTTTGACTGAGACTGGAGCTATTCAAGCCCTCATTTAACAAGCTGTAACTAATAAGCACATCTTTTACATTTTTAGAGTTTAAAAATAGCCCCCTGGATAAAAGATGGTTACCAACAAAATCATGATTTCTTGTGCTGTCCCTCAAATTGCACAGAAAGCACAGGCTGTGCTCTGAATGCCATTTGGTTCTCTGATCCCCTATGTCCTGCTAATGCACTTGCTCTCTTTCTCTGTGTTGTAGTATCAGATGGCTCCCACTCTCAGCAAAACTGCTGGCAGTCAGCCATTTGGAATAGACAGCCACAGCATGCAGAGTCTTGCACAGCTTAGTAAATGGATTTTACTGGACAAAGAGCCATCAAAAGCTGGAATTTTCCTGGGAAGTGGCATATTTTAAAGTGGTGATTTCCTTCTTTTTTTTTCCTTTAATTTTTGCGAGGTGCTATTTTTTTAGTAATATACTTCTCAGTGCCTCCTCAATATGCAAGTTCACTAAATAAAGCTTCACCTGCAACATGATTGTTACAAAATACTTGTATTTCAGAGAGAATGATGCCCCTGTTTGACAAATAAACAAATACACAAGGGGTAAGCTTTCAGTCTTACTTACAGTTCTCATAACAGGGAATGAACAATGACTGTATTAATACTGGATGCAGCTTAGAGCAGTATTTGAAAGAGAAGAAAATCAATGAGTGTATAATCACTGGACCCTCAGGAAATAGTTGGAGATTTGCTCTTTGTTTTGTGTGATTTACATCCTGCAGCAAAGTTGCAGGAGCAAAAGTACCAAAAGCAAATAAATTCACCAGGGAAAAATCAGTTCAGCACAAGGGCTGCCAGAAATTATTGCCCTAGAAACCTCAGTAACAGATATTAAAGGAGAGTTTGTATTAGGGTGAAGCAAATATATTTGAGTGCAAAAGTGTGAATTTCCTGAACGTAATCACAAAATTCAGTTTAGCAAGCATCCTCATTTCTTTCATTTGCCATATCTAGGGCTGACATTGGTCATCAACTGCTTTCTATTCCAGATATGCTAAATCATTCAAAGTAAAGAAATATGACCATGAGCTAAATTATTTAAGCTGGATCTTTCAAGTCTCTCAGACTTCAAGAAAGGACTTTTGTTTTTGGAGTCTCTGGACCCAGTTACTCATATTTTCAGCAGCTGTTCACAAATCAAGGATTTAAACTAAAAAAAAGAAAACTTTTTTTCCTCCCTCCACCTTTCATTTTTGTTTTGGGTTTTTTTTCAACCTATTTTTTTTTTTCCAGTGGATCAGCTTTCATTTGAAAGCTTCCAATGAAACTTTTGGAGCTTGAATAAGTAAGTAGAAATGCCAAGTAACTTGAAACTGCATCTAAAAATTAGTGAAAGGAGGTGAGCATCAGAAAATAGCATACATATTGCATTGGTGTACTATAGACATAATGAGAAAGGTCTAATTAAAGGATTTTTGCTGAAATAATATTGTTCAAATAAATAACAAGCTTTTTTTCCCCTACAACAGCTTTTCCTTACTCGGCTACTGTTGTATGATAACCCTGATCCAAAAACCTCAGCTCCCCATCTGACCCAGGTAAATCCCTTCTCCCCTTAAATCCCACAAATTAACCTTTTCAGTCTTCTTGTTAGGTGCTGTGCATGGACTGTGGACAACCACATCTGCATTTTCTGTTCCAGTCCTAGTACTGCAGCCCAAGTACCATGAGTTGCTTGTGCTGCTTTCAGTTTGAAAGTATGTTCGTGTAGCCCTGCATATGGGAGAGAATAACACACCACAGTATTACTAACATTTTCAGGGCATTCTCAGGCCTCTGGTCTGAGACACCCTCTGGTCACAGGGATTTTTTAAGCGCTTTAGGTTCCTGAAGTGCAAGTTATTATAGAAATGCCGACAATTATTGATCCATCTCAAATTGTGATTTCTGAAATGTAAAACCCAAAGACACATTACTGTGGTAGAAGGAGAAATCTTCCATTTTACAGCTTTTACCAAAAAAATTAGCTCCAGTCCCAACGTAGAATATGCTATGCATTAATATTTAAGAGGGCAGCACTGGAAAATAGAAAACAATGAAAATATCTGGCAATGTACACTTAGAAAATAAAGCAACAATATTAAAGCTACGTCCATTTAAATTCAAGATGAAAGGAAATAACTTGAAGTAAATGAAAAGATAAAGCCTTTAGGCAGGTCTCTGATGATATATACTTGAAAAATTACTACTCTGATGCCATAAAAATAAAATTAATGCACTCCTTAACAGCCTCCAAGTGGCCCATATGCCAAAATACACAAAGGGCTGACGTAGAAAAAGCATTAGTTGAGGAGACCATTACTTCACTGAATTATGGGAAAACAGCTGGATTGGATGTTTTCCCATATAAATTGTATAAAATCTTTAAAGAAACTCTGAGTTCCATTTACCGTGCAACATTCACCATGCGCTTAAACACAGTGACAAGCCAAGACATTTGGCATGATCCTGGTTGAGACTGTACATACCCAACATCTATCTGCAAAGGCATTTCCAGAGGTCTTAAATCTGTGTTTCCCCATTACTGAAAACCACAAGTAGATAATAGACATTTTAACAGACATTATTTGTTTAATAATAAACATATTTAAGGCTTTCCTGTATTAATTAGAGTGAGCAAGAAGGATCATTATTCATGAAGTCTATAAAGTATTTGGTTACAAAGTCTTAACTTTGAAACAGTGGTAAAAGGCTTCTACATCCATATTAGCAAATTGCACTAGATTTTTCAAACAAAATATTCTTCCTTAAGTATATAGAGCCTGGCAGTATGCAAAGTACCCTTTTCCTCCCATAAAATGCTGATTTCTCAAACCAAAAAGTGTTTCTGAGGAAACAATAATTTCAACAAATTCATGAGCTTGAAAAATGTTTGGAGAAGTTACAGAACTATGAAAAAAGTCTGTTCAAGATGCAAAATTGAGTCTCTTTCTCGAGTGCACAAAATACTAGTTATAGTGGCATTTTTAATAGATTGTTGGAAGTATGCCAAAGAAATGCTTAAATGGACCTTTTAATAATCAATATGTCCCCAAGTTGAAGGGCAAGACTTCCAGACAGAATCTTTTCACTGCATTTCCCAGTTAACAGTTTAGAAAGATACCTCTGGTACTCTGAGACAAGCAGCTCCTTCTGGCCTTCTTACTTAGCAGATCTATGGATTGCTCGTAGCAAGGGACTGAAGGTTTTCATGCACTTAGTGTAGGCCAGAACTGGCCCAAGATTTTCTTAATCTGGATCATCTGCTATCCTTTTGTCATTTTTTTTCCTCACAAGGAAATATACTGTAGGAAGAGGCTTAATGCATAGGGGAAAAGTCAGTATGTGTAATCACGGCTTGCATTTGTTTTCCTGGGGTTTTGAATTATTTAATGTCCTAATAGTTACATCTGATTTTTATTTCCGCTTCGCCATCCTGATCCTATAAATTTAATGCTCCTACTTACTTCTGCAACTTTTCTTTCACTCCATCCACTTTGTTTCTTCCACTCAGCCCTTTCTTTCTAATCCCTGCCCAAATGACAGCAGATTGTTCAGTTTCTTTGGCAAGCAGAATTAAAAATTAAAGCAAAAAACAAATTAACACAAATGAATTGACTGGTGGAAATTAATCTACAGCTCACATTCTCATATTAGAGGGAAAAGGGCTGATATGGTTTTAAGACAAGCTGAAAATTAAGCTCCACACAGACACTGGTTCAACCTTCACTCTCTCCTCCTCACCTAACCCCTGTAAAATGGAGAGGAGAATCAGGGTAAGATTTGTAGGTTGAGATAAGAACAGTTTAATAATTGAAAAGAAATTTAATGGATTTAAAATAAAATACAGTAATAAGGCAAATAATAATAATAATAGTAGCAAAAAGGAAAAAAACAAGTGATACACAGTGCTCACTGCCCACCGAAGGATGCCAGACCCTGTTCCCACACCTAGACCAGCTGCCTTTCCAGGTAACTTCCCCCAGTTTATACACTGGACATGATGTTCTACTGTGTGGAATATCCCTTTGGCCAGCTTAAGTCACCTGTGCCAGCTCTGCTCCCTCCCAGCTTATTTTGTGTTCTTATTCACTGTAAGAGCATGAGACACTGAACAAGTCCTTGACTCAGGATAAACANTTCAGCCCCTCAGGCTTCCCGTGTGGCAGGCCACTTGAGAGTCACTTATGATTGCCATATCATCAACTCCTCAATATAAAAATTTTACATTACTACAGCTCCCAGTAATGATTTTTCTCTTTCAATAATATAATTAACCCTCTGAAAAAATTCCATTTGAAAATCCTTAAACATCTCTGCTTAAGCTTTAAAAGCTTCATTTTTCAGATATTGATGTCATTCTTGGAATTTCTTCAGGGAAAAAAGAGGCAAAACCCAAAGGTTTTATTCATTAGTTCAGATTTAAATCAAATAAGAGAATATATTAGTTGCTTAGTCCTGTGTAAACATATATTTATGGTGGATATTTTCAATCTCACTTCAGAGTGTCCTTGGAAAGGCTGTGTCAAACATCTAAGCCCACACAGTATCTGTTACATACAGTCTCCTTCCCATCAGTTTTCCCTGACAGTGGCATCTCAAGAACCCACATACATTATGTTTTTTCCATTCATGTGCTTGCAGTTATAAAATGACAGCTAACTTAATCAGTTTTACATATACAGATCTATTACTTCATCATTTTACAATAACACATCACACCTCAGCTACTGTCAAACTCTAAAGTTCTCTGAAATTATTTTGACTTCCTCTGACTTTGCTTGCATTTGAAGCAGACCCTTCATTGCTGTGATTCTATCACAGAGCAGTAGACTTAGGAAGACTTCCTAATGCTCAGCATGGCCTTCTCCCTCTTATGTGGTCAGATATTAGTTACATGGACATTTAATTACATATATTTACAGCTGCTCCCTATTCAAAAATAGACTAGAAAAACAGGAGAAGGATGAAATTCAGCAGTGAGTGAGGGAAGCCAAGAACCCAGGCATGACTGTGACTGGGTGGTCCTAACGTGCTTAATTGTCAGAAAGGCTGAACTGTCTAACAGATTTGTGAGAAAGGACTAGAAAATAGAATGCTATGTAGCTGATGGGCTCAGAAAAGCATTTCTAAAAGTGGGGAACTACAGAAACAGCACACAGCTGAGTCAGTAGGACATGAGTGGAACAAAGTCAGCTTAAAACCAGGGAAGAGGAGCAAGGAAGCAATAGTTTAAAAAAAGAGGAAATTGTAGAAGGCTGCAGAAGGTTCTAAAGTACATGAATTTCTCATTATTCTCAGAGAATGAAGAGGTTAGACATAAGCTTTCAATCAGCCAGAGATGATGAGGTGACAAAAGAGCAAACATGCCTCTGTGAAAGTCTACACAAAATTTGGTGT
>VZTT01059717.1:4486-16971 GCA_013400855.1 Buphagus erythrorhynchus | reverse complement strand
GTAGTCAAGAAAAAAAAGTCTTTGACTCAGGATAAGTATGACTTAGCAGAAACCCAAAGCATCACTATTCTCATTCTGAATTCAAAACACAGCATTGTAACAGCTGCTGAGAAGAAATAAGCTCTACTCTAGCTGAAACCACATCAGTCATGTAAGCATAAGAAGATCTTCCAAGAATTCTAAATGAGATCACTTTTACAAAGACAACAGTAAGGCCTCCCAATGTCACCATATCAGTTCCTCAGTCATTTGTATCAGCACCTTAGGGTTCAAACTTCTCTCTCTGAAATGTCTGTATTTGCAAAGATACTCCACAAGTAGAAGATTTCTTGTATTTTGAAAACTGGTTTCTTCCATCTCTCCTACCAAAACAAACCAGGAGGAGAATTACCATTCTGCTCTGCTTTGGACAGCATTATCAAGTTTAGTTCAATTGAAGCTTTCTTTGATAGATTCATGCTTGTTGATAATGTGTTTCTTGTTTGTTTTTTTTCTTGACTACTGGTGCAACTAATAGTTCAAATAGTTCTCAGGTATCGGCTAGCTCTCTCTTTGATGCCTAATGAGCAAACTACCTGACTGGATTTGTGTGGAATATAACAAGCATATCTGGGAAAGCATAAAGCACGAAGAGAATGTGAATGTGACCACCTCATGCAGTCTTAGTTGGGAGTCAAAGACATTGAAAAATATTTTTTTGCCTAATCACATGCAAGTGAGACTAGTGCAGGAACCCTTTTTGCCTGATATGTGTGTTGTAGGATTTTGGGAGATATTTGCACAAACCAAAGACATTGTCTCAGAGAAGAAATAAACCTAGATGCAGCTGAAAGCATCTATTGCTTTTTAGGGATTATTTAAAGAACAAGGAGGGGGTGAAGGTAACTTCTAAAGCAGAAACAAATTTGGCACATTTTTAGCGTCCTATTGAGTCCTTAAAGATCTGCAGAGGACAAGGCCTTTATAGATTAGAATAACAGTGGTTAGATAAAAAACTGTATTTTTATAGTTACTGCAATGTAGTCAGATGTGGAAAAGAAAGTTCTTCCCCTTGGCATGAATATTTTGAAGGAACTTTAGGGAACAAGCTTAATGGAAAGTAAAGCTACTTCTATTTAAAGTCTAGCATTTCCCTGTTTAAAAAAATAGCGAAAATACAATGGTGGATAAGACCAACATTTTAGTTTTTTCCTTCAGACCATTACTGTGGGAATCGCTGCATGGGGACGGTCAGGACAAACTCAGGTGCTCTCTGTATTCTGGTCTTGAAGTTTTCAGTTTATTTCATAGGGTGTGGGTATATATGAGACCCTGCTAGGAGCTGCAGCCACAGCTCAGGGCAGGATGAAGAGAGAGGGATAGAGCAAGAGTAAGAGAGGAAGAGTAAGAGTGCAAGAGAGCAAGAAGAATAGTGCAAGAGAGAAAGTGCAAGATAGAGTGTAAGAGAGGACAGAAAGAACAAGAGAGCAAGAGAGAAGAAGAGTGCAAGAGCAAGAACAAGAGAGTGATTTTCCCGTTTACAATACAATAAATCTCCTTCTATGTTGAATATTCTAATTTCCACTAACCAATCTAATACAAGATACAAATTCTCTANATTCATCCTTCCCAACACATTACTTGGCAAAGTCTTCTTTGGAAGCAGTCAAGTTGAGGTGTCCAGGGCAGAAATACACTTTTTGAAACTAGCTGAAATTATCTTTGGAGAATACGCTCTCTTTCATGTCCAAATGAAAATGTTTTTATGAACAATTTTCCAGAAGAGGGAGCCTTTTCAAAGCTGGGTATTGCTAGTAAGAGCAAACACATTACCCATCCTGTACTGCTTCCAAGGCTTCAGTTCATTCTGTTGACAAACATACATACAAGGCTCTAGAGAATGACATAAGGAAATATAAGGAAAAGCCAATGCAAGAAAGCCAAATCTATCTAAGTTCTCAACAACATATTGTTGTTGAAGGGCTTTGAGCCCTTCAAGTGTTTTGTGGATGGTTCCTGAAGGATAGGTGCTCATATCTTTTCTATGCCTTTCCTGAAGTTCCCATTAACACAGTAATAGATCTGACAGATGAAGAACAGCCCAAAGTCAGTAGCTGTTGTCTCATGTTGTTAGATGAAACTTTTCTCAGTTCGAGTGAAAGTAACTTGGTGAGACCTTCTTTCTTAGGTATTGAGAATACTATACTCATCCAACCTCTTTTAAGCAGCCTTTTAACTTCTGTTGGAGTTCTTGCAATTCACTGTGAGCAGGTTGCTGCTCTGCAAAGTGGATTACTTTGCTGTATTTAGAAGTAAGCATTTAAGCTCTTGAATAGTGGCTCTAGTACTTCTGGAAGGCAAGGAAGGCTCATTGTTCTTCCCTCTTCCTTGCAAATAAAGAGTTTGCCAGGCATTGAGACAATCAATACCCCAGAAACAAACCATTTACTTGAGTAAATGAGTACATCTCATAAGGGTGTCTTGTCATTGTTTTCTCCACAATGAGTTTCCTTCTCCTTTCCAAGGGTAATGTTTTCTAGGACTTCTACTCAAGGTTATGTCATTATTAGCATGTTTGTCTTAACCCTCTCTCCCATAGTGAGATGATTCCTTCTGTTCCCCCTTACCTCTACAAGGCAACTAAGGAAAACTATATTGTTGCCTGGAATAAAACACATATCTTTCCCAAATAGCATTAAAATTATGATATATGAGAAATCCTTAATTGAAAGGCTTTCAAGGTGCACAATATGGTGCTATGCATACATAATAGAGTTCTTTTGCAATTTTTATAAGGTTTGTTGATTAGTATACCTATAAAATATTGCCCAATTAGAAGAACAGTTGGTTAGGTAATTTCCCCCTGTGTTCTGCCCCACTGAAGTAATTCTGGGGGCTTTATTTTTATGTTTTTAAGTTCTAGTGGAAACCAAAGTGTCCTTGTTAGCCTAAAAAGCAAGACTAAGCAGAATTCCAAGAAGCTAGCATAGTATGTAGGAAAGTGCAGCTACTATGCTAAAGAGTGACAAAGAGTTGTAGAAACTATACAGCTATATATTAAAATCTGTAAAACTACAGATACTCATAAAACACAGAAATCTTTGGTCATCAATATCAGCTTGTAAAAAGCCTTATTGTGTCCAGCAATCCTGAAGGCAGAGGACAAGCTGAGAGCTGGACTGGTGGTGGGGATTGTAATAAAATAGACTTTGATACTATTATTGCTGTTGCTATTCTAAGCCATGCATAGTTTTTAGAAACCTTTAGCCCATATAACCTGCAGGTAAATAGAACGAGAATTTTGTAGCAGGATACGCAGCTACCCTCTTCACACCTCCATCTACTGAGTTTTTTCAACATCTAAATTTTAAGTATTCCATAATTAATTCAACTACTCTCTCTAAGATTACTACAGAAAGGCACTAACACCCTTCACCACAACCTACAATGGTGATAAGAAATGTAGGGGAACCAGCAGACATCATTTTAGGAAAAGGTGATCTTCAGGAATGCCTATATGACACTCTGGGAAGTGGAGCTGCAGGGTGCCCAGAGCGGCTCCTTAAAAGTAAACCACCTTAGCCAAAGCACTTCACATTTTTTATAAGAAAAAATTCCCGAAAACAGGGTCAAAAAAGTATTTAACACGAAATTTTGATCAACAAATACCCTAAGTGGACCACATGAGTAAAAAGGCTAGATACTTGCATCCGTACTTTTTAGGGAAGAGCTTTTGCTGAGTCTCTTCTGCCATCTAGTGATCCAACAAAGAAAAATTCCAGCACCCCGTGCTGGTGAGTGAAATCAAAATAAAGGTGATCAAAATTAGCAGGTACAGAAAGCAAGATGGGAAGAAAGCTTCTGTAAAGTCATGGAATGATTAGAGGGGAAAAGGATGAAGAGAGGGAAGCAAGATTCTTGGGAATTCACTATTTATCAGGGAAATTAAGCCTGACATGAAATCTCAGTCTGGGCTCTGCTGTGGTTTTATTATGGCAGTTAAGCAGCATTAGGGGGCAAAGTGATAGTTATAGGGAGATCTCTTATTTTTCCTGCAGCTGGTTTCAGATGTAGGTGAAGCCAGATCCCATAATCATTTATGAATGGAAAATATACATAGTACAGAGGGTGCCTTAACTGACTTCAGCTGAGCTATTTGCAAGAATAGCACATAGCTGCAAGGATCAGCTCCTATTTTTGAAATGCCTGAGCATGATTATTCAAAAAACTGTGGAGGATGGATGTCTTCTATGTGGTATCCCTGAATTGAAAATAGAAAAAGCCTTTTTGTTCAGTGTCTCCTTGGGGAAGTACCTGTGACAAAGAAAGTATTCCAAATAAGGAGTCAAGATACTTCAGAAACTTTCTCTATGTAATAATTATTGTAATATGGCCACACAGCCAGCTAGAGTCAAATGAGAGTTTTGTAAGACAGCTTCAGTCAGCAGTTAATGAAACTTGGATTATTTTGGGCTATAAACAACTGTGGGAATAGGTGCGATTGTGCAATGAAACAGTAGTTGTCTGGTATGGACGCTAAATTTGTGTCCCTGCTGTTGCTTTAGCTAAGATGCTGCAGCAGTGTGAGAGTTTTTCTTCAGGGAGAGGAAATAACACTGGTATGAACCTATCCATAGTCTTGTTTCTGAACCAGAAACTGGAGCTGTTAGCTCAGGCAAAGTACCATGCTGGTGAAGTTATATCTGTTTCAATCCATGTATGAGACAGACACTAGGCATGTAATGTATAGTTTCTCCTTGCTTTCCAGCACAGAATCAGATAGATGGATTTCATGGGTGTATAATCCCACACCTGCAAAAATCCTGCTCTCTCATTTCTGATAACAACTTTTGTTGCAACACAACTTCCAACAATACATCCAGGTTACTGCTTCATTTTACAGATCAGGAATAGAGATGAGAAACTTCCCCATGTGAACATGGGGTACAAAACTCACAACTGGACATATATCCAGATTTATTATATCAGGTATGGGGCTATTCTCCCTAACACAGGGACTCATTGTAGTGTAATTGTAACATTGTAATGCAATTGGTGCTGAGGTAGGAACACTTCTCTAGCAGGTGGAAAACAAGCAAACAAGAAAACTCAAATTTGATATTTCTTACCCATGTTTAATTCTGGTAATAAGCAAGATTTTGCATGTAAAAATTCAAAATTTTCTCATTTCATCTAGACAAATGTGATCCTTAGCTGTCATCTATGTTTGTCATCAGAGAACAAGCAGAATGTCATGTAGGGTGCTCCCATCTCCCTCTTATTTTTAGCCACCTGACATCAAAGGCATCAATCAATATAGCAAAAATAAAATATTCACCGTGCCAGCCATGACAACATATGCATTCTGATCAATGCCTTATGATGTAATGCACTGGTTGCTAAAGTGGATCCCTATGATGCAGAATACCATAGCAACAAGAACATAGCTTTGATTTTTTTTCCCCCTCTATAAAACCATCAAGAGCTAGAGTGAACTGGCTTCCACCAGTCAGTTTTCTAGTTTTGTATTCTTATGTTTCAGATTCATAGCTTCACAAAGCAAAACAGAAGCATGTGTACAGTTGCACACATATAATACACAATATTTTATTAAATTAAGTACTTTCATTGGTTTCTGTGCACTGATAGACTATAAAATCTGCTTGAAGTCAAAATCAAACCTGAGGATGCAACTCCTGTCTGATTTACATTGTTGTAAGTGTGTAACTCTAGCTTCAGTGAAGATCCACCACATTTAGACTGATGTACATGTGAATTTGATTCAGCCTCCTAAATATGAAAGTTTTGTGATCTGATACTTGTTTTATTGTTGCTACCAGAAAATAGCCTAGGATTGCAGCAGACCTATTTATTTGTGGGTCAGCTCACAGAATTGAGATGATCCCACATGGTTGAACTGTGGTCACAATTGTCAAGGCTTCACACCAGCTGCTCCCAGGGCAAATCCAGCTTTGCTGCTGACTGCCAAGCAGGACTGTGCTCCCTGTGCCGTGTACCTCACAAGGACAGACCTTCCCTTGCCCTGCACCAATGCGCTCAACACGCATTTATCTTCTACAACAACTGGTGGGGCTGAGGTTCAGAGACACCTTCATACCTATATGCCACTGCTAAGCATTTAATGCAAGCTGTTTCTAGTTGAAATTTTGAAGTCTGTCAGTGATCCACAGACTCACAACATTTGGGAACAATGAATTTATGGCACTGCATATTGAAAAGTAGACTGACCACTGCATAGTAAAAACAGTTGCAGTCTGTAAAAGAATTGGGGTTAATATTCTGTATCCTTGGCATCTTGCCTCTCTCTATTCATGCCTTTTGTAAGAAACAGATGGTACAACATTGATTTGGCTCCATAACTTGCTGTGTATGACATACCTCTTTGACCGTTTTGGCTGGGATAGGGTTATTTCTCTTCCTAGTAGGTGGTAAAGTGCCTGTGTTATGGATTTAGGATGAAAATGATGTTGATAACACACTGATATTTTAGTTGTTGTTAGGTAGTGCTTACCCTAACTTAAGGACTTTAGCTTCTCATACCACCCCACCAGTGAATAGGCTGGAGGGAGCACAAGAATTTGGGAGAAACCAGTCCTGGTTCCAGACAGGAGAAAGTTAATTTTTGTTGTAGCCACGAGAGGGTGTAGCCAGGACTTGGAGATTAGTCTATACCAATTTATTGTTCTGTACTGCCTCATTTTTCTATACCACCTCACATCACTGCTGAGGGACAGAGGAAGGGAGTCTCTGCTGAGGTGAAGGGGTTCGTTTGGGTTGAGTAAGTATGGGAGTAAGTGAGGGGCGTTAGGGATGCTGATTTCCACACAGAGGGAAAAGTTGGGTGATTCTGGTTCTGACACTGGCAGAGCAGTTGGGGTGGTGTGGCTGCAGTCAGGTTGACAGCATTTTTGCATGTGACTCACTCTCCCTCTCCTTTGTACATTTTTGCTCTTCATATTGCTGCTGCTACTGTTTGTTTTGTTATCTCATTGCTGTTTCCATTAAGTTGCTCTTATCTCAACCTGTGATCTTCGCCTTTTGAGCCTCCAATTCTCCTCTCCAGCCACTCACAGAGGGAAGGGGGAGCAAGAGGGGAAACAAGCGATTCGTGGTGTGGTTTGGAGGGTCCCTATGAGAGCACTACTTTGGGGAATTCCATTCCTAAAGCATGACACACACAGAGCCAGAACAGCTGACTCAAACAGTTCTAAAGGATATTCCATGCTATATGGTGTCATGCTCTGTTTATAAACTGGAGGGAAGGCTGGCTGAGAGTAGTAGCCTAGGTACTGAATGGGCAGTAGTCGGTGGATAGAAAACAATTGCCTTATGTTTCACTTCTGTATATGTTATTGTTATTATTATTATTACTACTACTACTACTACTACTAGTATTGCCTCAAACTATTTTTACCTCAACCCAAGTATTTTACTTTTTTTTTGCTTTGAATTTTCGTCCCTGTCCCAGGTAGCAGCAGGGAGTGAGCAAGTGACTGGGAGGTATTTAGCTGCCTGTCAGTTAAATCACAACATATTGTCGACTACCCACTTGTTCACAAAGGTATATAGGTTGTAATGGCTGCTGTGATATGTAGAATTGGAAAAAGTTGGTTTCTAAAATGTCCTTGTTTTTTCCAGCTGCCTCTCATCTCGGCCAATTAAAATAGAAATATTCCTGTTACCTGCCAGACATCCCTAATTAACATATTTCAGTACTTTTCTAAATTGGGTCGGGAGAGACCTTTGCCTTACTTTAAGGGTAATTTTCATTGATTGTACATGTTCTGAGCATGATAAAGGCTATACAGTGGATTTCCCGGAACTGCTGCACACAAAACTGTGTAAAAGTTTTCCTGGAATTATTACCAGTGACTTTTAGTGACTAACACCCTGAGAAAGGTACAGCACAAAGCTATTAGACATGTGCTGACATCCAGTGGGTAGCTTGTGAGGGTGAGAAATTGAGTCATGCCATTAATGCTTCATTCACCTGTCACCTTCATTAGTTCTAACCTATTGTGCACTGTCATTCTGATAACTTTAAAGAAAGTTAAACTCTTTTTTGCAAGACCTTTGAGACAGAGCTACCTCCACACAGACTTCAACTGTTATTTGTGAATTGACAAAATGTTCATTTACATCTTTGAGTCTATAGATGTAGAATGTGTACTGGGTTTATGTGGCCAGGTTTTGGTAGCTGGGGGGGTGAGGGAAGTATGATTCAGGGTGCCTTCTTTGAGAAGTTACTGGAAGCTTCCTCCATGTCCAATGGAAACAATGCCAGCTGGCTCAAAGGTGGAGTTGCCACTGACCAAAGCTGAGCCTATCAATGACAGTGGTAATGCCTTGTGATAACTATTTAAGAAATGGGAAAAAAACCTGCTGCAGAAGAAGCAGCCTAAAGAGAAAAGTGAGAAAATGTGAGAGAAAGTCACCCAGGTCAGCAGAGAAGGAGGGGCAGGAGCTGGTCCGGGTACAAAGCTGAGATTCCCCTGCAGCCCATGGTGCAGCCAGTGGTGAAACAAGTGTGCCCCTGCAGCCCATGGAGGTCCACGGGTATGCAGAGATCCACCTGCAGCATGTGGAAAAGACCCACCCAAGACCAGGTAGATGCTCAAAGAAATGTGACCCTGTGGGAAGCCCACATTGGAACAGGCTTCTGGCAAGACCCATGGCCCCATGGAAAGAAGAGTTCGTGCTGTAGCAGGGTTTTGGTAGGCCTGTGGAGAGAGGAGTCCACATAGGAGCGAGTTTACTGGCAGGACCTGTGACCCTGCTGGGGACTAACACTGAAACAGCCTGTTCCTGAAGGACTGCAGCCCACGGAAGGGACACACGCCGGAGCAGTTCACGAAAAACTGCAGCCCATGGAAGGACTCGAAAGACCCACATTGGATAAGTTTGTGAAGGACTGTCTGCTACAGTAGGGATCCCACAATGGAACAGGGGAGGACTGTGATGGTTCCTCTTCCTGAGCTGAAAAGAGGGCTTGAGAAAACTTGTGATGAACTGACCACAGCACCAATTCCTCATCACTCTAGGCTGCTGGGTGATGGGGATGGAGGTAGAGAAAATTACAGAAAAAACTAATCACAAGGCACGGAGGGAGTCTTTTTAAGGTTTGGTTTTGTTTCTCTGTATTCTACTCTGAATTGATTAGCAATAAATTGAATAAATCTTCCCCAAATTTAGTCAGTTTTTTCTATGACAGTACTTGGTGAGTGACCTCTCCCTATCCTTATCTCAAGCCATAAACCTTTCATTGGATTTTCTGTTGCCCGTACAGCAGAAGAGAAGGATAGAGCAACTTCAGTGGCATCTGGCATCTATCCCACTACAAGGTCTACCCATTACACATGCTAGCAAGCATTTGATTAAATCAAATGTTTCTTTTGAGGTCTGTGATGCAGATTTGTTGCCACTGGTATTATCAGAAATGTGTTCCTGGCACTGATAGTTCAGGGACCAAGCTGCCAGGGTAACTCCAAGCTAGTGAAATGCTCTATTCCATTTTCATGTTGAGAGGAACACAAAGAGCTCTACACTGGACTCCTAGCACCACCATAAGGACACAGGGAAAATATGATGGTACATGATGGTACCTGGTAGCAATCTGCTCCAGCTTTCACTGCTCTTTTTGCTTCACTGAAGATGTAATGTCCCACATATATTGTCTTTTGATTAAGCCGTCATCAAACCAGGTGGGCAATCTCTTTGAGCAGGTGTAGAGAAATATCATATATACTCTGCAAAGATTGCCTTTCACCTAATCAGCTATAGAGGAGTCTTAAAAAGGAAAAGAAACACACTGCATCTCTTCTGCACAAGGAGGGTGGCTACCTTTAGCTATATGAAAGGCTTTTTGAGCAGTTTATGCATGATTGTATTTACTAGCCCAAATAGCCCTTTTACCCAGCATACAATTGTGAAATAGAAAGAGCAGCCATTTCAAAAGACTGATATTAAATAGAGCATGGTAAGAAATAGCAAAGAGAGAGAGTGCCAGTGATGTAAACAGAGCACATTAGGTGTGCTCTTCTTGACAGCAAGAACTAATGTTTCTGATTAATTTTCCTTGGAATAATATATTACAGACTCTAAACTTACTTGAAATCTAAATCCTGCTATAACCAGAATGTTGGATAAAAATCGTAGATCAAATCCACGCATTTTCTTTAGGATGGGTTCATATTAAATATGATCACATATCTGTCCTTATCAGGATTATCAACATCCTTTAAAAGCACTGAAAATTGAGGATAGCATACAGTCTCCTAAACCTAGGTGGGTGAGGCCAACAAAAAACATCTAACAATATAAGAGCAGAGATAATAATCACAAGTAGTAGCAATACTGACATTTATAACTTTTCTGGGGATTAAGTTAATAAACTGAGCTTCACAGGAAGCTAGCACTTTCACAGTAAATTCAAATTAACACCCCCTGGAAATAGGTGTACTAGCAGCTGTCTAAGTTAATGAACTTGGATTTCCTGGAAAAGATTCTGCAGTAATTAATGGAAGATTGAAAAGTTAGTAATTGCTTTACCTGAATAGACCATCTGCACAATTTTTATTTGCAGAATGTGTCAGAATTTTCCAATGTTCCTGTACTTTAGTTCTGACCTTTTTTCCCAAGCCTTTAGCATTAATGATGTCATAGGATAGTAATTACACTCTCTCTCTCTCTCTCTCTCTCCCCCCCTCTGTCTCTGCACAGAACTTATCAATTTTCAAGTCCATGAAAGTTCTGAAGCTTAAAACCATAACACACTTTCTTCTTCAAGGGGATCTTGTAAAGGTCTCCTACATTAAACTTGCTTCACGGAATAGTCATGGTATGGACCGGATTTTTCCTGCATTTGATAACGGTCAAATATGTGTAAAAGTTCCTGGTTGGTGACTCCAGGATCAGTTTTCACAATGATTAAAAACATAGATATAGAATAATTAATGCAGGAAACTTTACTTGGAGTCTGGACGTTTTCATTCAGATGAGTTAAATCTAAATAGAGACCAACTTCCTGCACTCTCTTGTGGGTAGAAGAAGGACTGTGGCATAGAATGGCTAGCCCCCAGTTTGGGTGCTTGAGTGGCCAAGCTGATGAGGTAGAACAGGTTTGCAGCTCAGTTCATGTGCAGCTATAACTACGTAAGTATAGGTAGGAATATATATATGTATATATCTATATATGTTTATGCATAATTATCTTGACAGAAAATGCAGATTTCTGAGAAGAGTATTTTCTCTTCATGCAGTAAAGACATCAAAAAGGGCAGAAATACTATTAGAAATTGGTGGCAACTCTATTATTTCTAGTTCATAGCTTTCTGTAAGCAGCAGCCAAATCTTCTGAATCTGATTTTCTTCATGCCTATAGCAAATTAGTCAGTTTCAGGGTAGAAATAAAAACAGGAGAATCAGGCTTAGAAATGTTCTTCTATTCTGATTTGTAGTGGGAGAAGAATTCTGTTACAAGAGGTGTCTTCCATTTATCCCGGTTCAATTTATAAATAATTCCAAGCAAGTCAGAGGAATTGGGCTGGTAAAAGATGAAAAATAAAAACTACATGAGAGAAATTCACACTCATTGTAGCAAAGGAAATTTTTTATTTCCTTTCTTCCAAGGAACACAGTTCTTATTTATGATCTAACCTGTCAAAAAAATTAAAACTTAACCTAAGTGCAATGAAAAGCGGGTCGACCCAGTATTTGGCAACACACTTTCCAGGAATTCAGACTGTAGTTTCCTCCAGGAAAGATCTCCGAATGATTTGCACTGGGGAAGGAAATAAAGCAGAAATCAGATTAAAGTTCTTTTTTACAGAATGACAAAATTTTGTCATGTTAATCTCTCTTTGCAGTATATGTATATATACACACACACGTGCACATGGGAACACACACTTTCTCCAAAACAACTTTAGATGTGTAAAAATTTTTTGAGAAACAAAACAGAGAGAAGACTTTCCAAAAACCAGCCAAAGTGCCACATCCAGATGTTCTCCCTTTTTATCAGGATAATTTCTGGTTTTCTGTATAAAGCCTTCATGCCTCTGGTATATCTTCCTAGATAACTGAAATGATTGAGGGTATCACCTCTCTATTCAATATTTTTATATTTTTAAAACATCTGCTTAACATTTGTTCTGCTGAAAATAGAGCAGGTTCTTGTCTTTGTAGCAACCTGGTAGAGTTGAAGTTAGTGTGATGAGCAAAAGTTGGAATAATAAAGAAATAAGAATGATTGAATGTACCCAGAGATAATTTTTGCTGTACTAGTTCTATTTTCAATAGCAAGGAAAAAGGGTGAATTAAGAGTATTTATTTCTAAAGTAATTAGTTGTGAAAATAGGAAAAAAAACAAAGAAACCCCAAAACAGCAACAACAAAATCAAACCAAACTAAACAAACAAAAAAGAAAAAAAACCCAACCCAAAACAAAACAACATCCCCCCCCCCCAACCAAAAAAAACAAAAACAAA
>VZTT01059716.1:34999-54057 GCA_013400855.1 Buphagus erythrorhynchus | reverse complement strand
TCACTACACTGAACATGTCTACACACTATGAATATCCAAAGGGAAATGATGGTCTAAAAACTCCTCAGGTACCGATCCGAGTCCACTTTCAGGCTACCAGGTGTTGAACTGGGCTGCACCATTTTGGATTTTACAATGAATCTCAGGAGATTTTCATCTAAGGGTCCCTGGAGAAAAAATTAGGTTTTCCAGTTATTTATTTTATTTATTTATTTATATTTGAGTTGTTGAGTTATTTATTGAGTCAGGACTTCATGAAAGAGCTAGTGGGCCTTTTTCACAACATTCTCAGCATATTTCAGAATGGCCAAAAAAAGGAAAGAAAATCACTTTCGCAAATTTCAATCCAAAAGTGATTGGGCATGCCTCAAAAAGGCAAAACTTTACTAACTTTGCCTTGGCTGATATTTAGAAGGATACCAGAAAATGCCCCAGATTTAGAACTTTCCTGGCTTACTCTGGGCCACTCAGTGTTAAGTAATTCAATGTCAATGTTGAGTCCAGTCCTATATGCACTGTACAGTGAGAGATAATGGTCAGCTAAATATGGGCTTGATTTTTTTCTTCCCCATCCGCATTAGATTACCCAGAACATCTGCAATAGCCTCACATTGCCATCCATAGGCTCATTCCTACATTCTTGATGTCCTGATGTCTTGATATCAGATGAATCAGTGACAATAGGTAGTTAAAATAAAGCAGTGGCTAAATATTAGAAAAATACTGAGTACTGTTGGTTGGGGCACCAATTAAAATCTTAGTTCATATAAAAAAATTATTTCTTAGCTTCAGAAACATTACTGTGTTGAACCTTAGAGCCAGCTCCAGGTAATATGTGACTTTGTAATATGTGAGATTTTAGATTCTTTGGTACTCCTTCAGATAAAGAGGGCTCTAATAATGAGGAGGTGGTTGTGTAAGATTACCAGGATCAACAAGGATTTTAAGGACTTGGAGTGACATACCATAGCATTCCTCTAAAACTGTCTTTTGATTAGCTTTGATGTAGTCTTCTCAAAGTCTGCTATCAAGAAACTCCCGCCAGTACTTTTTGTGTGATGGCAGCCAAAGTAACAAGTAACATAAAGGTGAATCTGGAATTGAAATGGTTTCCTGCTTTTGGTTGTCTCAGTACCTGTGTCCATGCTGAAGTCTCTTTGTGGACACACAAGATCAGTTTCCAAGGAGATTCCCCACCATGAAAGACACTTCTGAGATTACATGTGCACACTCACCTGGTGCAAGTCATTGTGCTGAGAGTTACTCTCTATTGTTTTTTACAAGTGTAGCAACTACCTGGTTACACCAACACAATTGAGTAGAGGATGATGCCCAGCAGATGTAACTGACCTAATTTTCTCATCCACACAAGTGGAAAGTAATCAGTGGAAACAACTAGATTTATAGTTGTGGAAAAAAGCATTGAAGGCAAATGAAAGATCTGACCTAGCTGGAAAATCTGCTTGTAAATCCATCAGTGAACTCTTTGGATTTTTCACTTCCCTAGAAAATAACTAGAAGCAAGGTTCCTAGGTACCAGGGGCAATGATAGAGCAATTAAAATGCCAGAAATTTTAACACTGTATAGTGCTTGCCATAAAGGCTGTCCCCATGAGGCCCAGCTGCTAATGGGTGTTTGGTCATAGGGGATCCACAGTCTCCAGACAGGACAGCAGCCTTTTCATACACCTTTGGCTACTGACTCATAATAAGCTTCACTTCGACATGCCACAGGCATTGCTGCAGCATGGAGAAGATGTAGAGATCAGAGGGAAATGGGGCAAACATCAGATCAGCATAACACCATAGGAATGGCTAGCAGCAGACATTTCCAGCTGAGCTGAGTGTTTAGTTACTGTTATTTAGGCTTTCTGTGGAGCAAATACTGGGTAAGAGACAACTTCAAAATCATATAATCCACACAGCTTTTAATTGGAGCATGGTAGCAATGGCACCTGCTCACAGCCCACATCAGTCTCATCTATAAGTACTTCCATCATTGCAGAAGACAGTTACAGCTGTCTCCTAGAAGTATATTATTTTGTTGAGTGATGAATGGCATTGTGAAATATTACCTATAATCAGCACCCATATGGCAAAACTCATTAAATTTCTGACAAATCTAGTGTTGACAGCACTTTAATTTTGTTTTATTGCCTTCTTTTATCTACACAATTTCTATCTCTGGTTTACAGTTAATAATGAAAAACAGCAGAACTGCAGAATCAGAAAAATAAGTATTCATCTTTTTAAAAGTCCCTGAATTAGGCCATAGGAACAGTGGGTACTAAACAATGCACTCATTGAAAAGGTGATTAAAGTTTAATAAAACTGTCAAGTGAAATAAACCAATCTCCTTGCAAAAAATTCTGTTTGCCAGGTGCCTGGACTTTAGCTGTTAAAAAATTCTCATTCCACAGTCTGTTTAAATGTGTAGCAGACTAATGTTGTGGCTACAAAGACACAATTCAGTTTTTTTGCATGATCTGTTGAGGCTTGCTAATAAAGACTTCTAAAACACCATATTCAGAAGCCAGTATAACAAGTTCTATGTAGGATAAATAGCACTTAATTGCTAAAAACATTGCTATCTCTCACTGTCCAAATTAGACGTTGGAGCCTGGTCTTTTGCCCCTGCCTTCATAGAACATGTGATTCTCCACCCATCCTGTCATCTGCAAATGTCCAAACTATGTTGCTATCTGTCTGACTTGATGGAGCTTTGCAGCACTTTTTCAGTATGCATATGATTATACAAAATCCAAGGCAGTAAGAAATCAAACACATATATATGGATATAAAATCTATAGTCCCTAAAATCTGTAGTTCCCACAACCATCTGAAACAACTTCATATCACAAGACTCTATTAAACTTTAGAAATTGTTGTTGTTATTAGTGGATTACTAATTATTAATTGATTTTCTATGCAGTATACCTGAGGTAACATTTTACGACTTTTTTACAAGTTGTATTCTCTGTAGAACTGTAGGTGAGTTAACACAGAATGATTCATCAATGACATATTCCTGTGATTCTGCCTGATGTGTCAGTGTGTACATCAGACCTTTCCTCTGCGTTCTCCAGCGGCCTCTCTGAAGAAAACAGCTCAAACAACAAACTGAGTTTCTTGAGGTCAGGATGTTCTTGAGGGATTCACAGTTATGAGAACATCACCGTGTTCTTTAATGAGAACATCACCTTGCCTCTCACAAGGTTTTGCCGTGCAAAGCACATCAGCTCCCTGACTCAGGGGCAACACTGACCGACAGAAGCAAGAGACCTCACAAATAATGAGGAAACAACACCCTGGCACTGCCCTGAGTTAAAAAGACAACCTGGCTCTCAGGAACACAAGCTTTTATAGGGGCGCTCTGGAAATATGATGTGGCCTTGAGAGGGGAGAAATGTCCCACTGAACAAATATGTCTATGCACCTCCTAGCAGAGCAGGCTTCTCTCTGATGTTAGAGGCAGCCAGAAATACCCACCCAGCCAAATGCTCACTACATAGGAAATTAAAAGAAGGACTTACAGCTAAATCTACAGTGACTTCTGTATCTTGGTGCTATCTGAGATATCCTGTCCTCTCCCTACATTCTTCCCAATGATTATTCCTTTTGCTTGCAGCTCACTTTAAATTGTATTGCAAGGTTCTTGGGAAGAGAGTGGATGTCTCTGTGTCTGTATTAGCTCAGCTTTACGTGTGAATTTTATGTTCCACATGCAGGTACTGCTACTATGGCTAAAACACACACGTATAAAAGAGCTCTCTTAACAGGACAGCATTAACTTCCCCTGCAAAAGTTAAAAACAAAGATAGCAAAACATGCAAAATTAAAAGATTGTATGAATGTCTTGAATTTTTCATTTCCTCATACTTTCTCTGTGCTTATTACAAGATGTGCGAATTTACACAAAGCTTTAATTAGAACTAGATGGTGAGAACTGGAAAGCTTTATGAAAACACACCCATTTGCAATTTTATCTGGAGACTCCTAAAGATAATGAGATAAACTTCATATTTTTCTTCCATTGTGCTTGGCTTTTCAATAATACTGCCAACATATATTGTACCATGTACAGCATTATCTGTACAAACCCACCACAAAGTAAGAATGTAAGAAAAATAAGATATGCTACATTTAAGAAAAAATAATTTTGTTTCTTTATGCTTTTGACAATGGTTTTGAAAAGAGTGTGCATAGCTTCTTAGTAAGGAACATGCATGACTTTTTCAGCATACAGAAATCAGGCTTTGTAGCAAGATCCTTATTAACTGATAATGCCTGGCATTCCACTGAATGCATTGCCAAAGCATCACAGCCTTGCTAACTGGAGCAGGGCTACCAGTGAGATTAATTCCTTTGCTCACACTGATAAACACCCAAGGTTTGAAACTGCTGCCTGGTAGTTTAAATCAAGATTGTAGAGTTATCCTTTATTATTTTCTGGCTTAACCAAAAAAATCCACCAAAAAAGCCAAGAAGGGATACTAAGAAAAAAAATACAAAACAAGTATTTCCAGGGGGTTTTATTTATTTTATTGTGTAACAATATAGGACTTGTTTTAAGACCATTGAGAAGTGTGGGAAACAACAGCTTAGGTTCATAAAATTGTTAGTGCTGCTGGTGACAATGCTGAAATAATAAGCAGGAGAAGGAACTTCAGTTTAATGACCTGGGCCACCAAGGGCTCTATGCTCATTTTGATTTCTGTTAGGAGAAAGAAGTGGTCATGCTTTAATTCTCGATCTGCATTGTCTCAATGACCTAGAACAGTCCTCAGGCCCCCATGGGGCTGCAAGTGCTAAGGAGATTATTTGAATTCTCCATGGTGGGAAAAAGCAAACCACCATGTCCTGCGAACTCTGCAATTGCTAACTTGCCCAGTGTGATCTTACCCTGCAAAATGAAGTGCTAGAATGCTGGGAGAGCTGTTATGTACAAATTGGCCCCAAAGCTTACAGGAGATTCTGAGATGCAGCTTGCAAGGTCGGGATCTTTTGGCTACTCATGTTTTTGAACAATCTGTTACTGCTTTTCTTCCCCCTAGGAGATAGATGTTTTGGATAGACGTATAGGATTGTTGCAGATAGTATTTTTCTCCTGCAAATCTTTTGCTGCTGGATTGTCAGGAGGATGAAGCAAACTGCCCTGGCCTCATGTTGGCTCAATGCACCTCCTTAATCCACAACCTCAGACATATGGCATTCTCTCAGACCACCTTCTGCTGATTTGAAGGAAGATGAAGGATGCCATCTTTCCCTCTTGTGCTTTTATCACTGTTGGAACAAAGAGGTTTATTCTTGTTATCTCCCTCTGGTGAGCAAAAAAAGATAAACCACAGGACTCAGAAACTCAAAGAAAAGCTGAGAAATGCAACTAAAAAGAAAAACAAAGAGCTGGATGTTGCAAGGCGCTGCAAGAAGGCAAATCTGGTGGGGTGCCCCATGAAGAGCACCCTCTCTGGGCCTAATGGATGAAGATAAAGTGAGAGGAAAGTAGCAAAAAGATGATAAGGATGTTTGTCTCCAGTGCCCTTTAGTCTTTGTTTTAGCATTTACCAGGCACCTTCTCTGGTGCTCAAATCTGTATCTAGATTTTTTTTAAATATCTATAGCTTCTTTTTTTTTTGTTATTATTAAAAAAATAATGGGCTTGCTCAGTCTATTTCAAAGAAATTGTTACTGCACCTGAATCTCTGTGTAGATTTTAGCCCTACTGCTTTAAGATCCAAAATACCTGGTCTTCTAACCCGCAGTGTGTTTTAGTACCAGTACCAGAGTACAGCAGTGACAGCCACATGTTTCTTCAGTTCCACAGCGAGTTGTAGCACTGCTGATGTTAGCTGCCAATAATGCTTCCAGCTGATGTGCAATCCTGCTAATTAGGACTAGTGTACACATCCACTAGACTGCAACTTGTAGAAACTCATACCAAAACCAAATGCATGGGAGGCCACTTTCTTCCACTGGTAACAGCTTCTCTAAGAAGTCTTTCATAAATGGCTCTAAAAGCTGCCTCCTCTATGCACCTATTGACATTTGTGTATTGATCAACATAGAATATTTATATGCAGCTTCCAGCTGATACTAGTCTCAGAAGAAAAGATTCAATGAGTGATGCATATTGTTTCTTTTCTTGCTGTCTCCAAGTCATAAACCGAGTGTTTTTCCAGCCTAAACTAGAAAACAGTGAAGTGATAGGATTTGTTTCATTTCGGAGAACACAGGACACTATTTCTTAGTATAAATTTAATTTATTAACACTTGAGTTGTTTGTAAAGCTGATGTACACCAGGAGTACTAAGGTATTACTAATGATTTTCTGGCTTAGAATTTGCTTGAAGGTCAGACAAGCGAATTCAAGGTGATGGCTAAGTATAATTTAAGCTGTAATGCAGTCTCCTAATAGGAGTTTATATCTACTCTGTGCAATGATGACTGCTGAAACAGATAATACTGACACATCTAGAAAACTAAAGCAATAGAAAAGATGATATCACCACATTATTCATTATTTTTATGCCTTTTTCCAAAGGAACCAAACTAGGAAAAGGAATACGGAGATAAGCAGGGTTTCAAAATCATTTTGGCAATGATAATATACTTATTTAGGACACTTCATTCAAAAAAGTTTTGCACCCAGGGATTTTAATTAACTGCATACACCAGACAAAGGAATCACAGAAACTCAGCAGTTTCTCAGAAAGAGCTCAAGTGATTCTACAGATAAAGGATGAGCTGTGAAAATCTGCTTCTCTAGCTGATACAGAGGACTAGCTGCTTACATCAAAGCTGTAGGGTCAGTGTAGGCAGTTGCCCCCCCAGGGCAGTGGGATGTACTGTGGGGAGAGGCTAGGAACTACAAGAACTTTTTAGCTCTTCAGGTCTTGGCAGGGGTGAAGCAAGGTGCAGTTCATCAGTTTTCAAGCAACTGCTGCTACAGGAGCTCCCAAATCACACGCCTGCCCCAGATCTCACACACAGCCTGGTGTGCCCTAACACACCAAGCTGGGGTCTCTGTCCCTGTCCCTATCCTTGGCTGCCTGTCTGGGGCTCCCCAATCACCCCTCAATGCCACCCAGCACTCTCACAGCTGCCACCACTGCCTGACACCCCAGCTACTCCCAGCACAGCTAGCACCCCACATCACCTGGGGCTCATTCCTGCAGATTTATAACTCTTACAGCAGACACGCCTTCCTGCAGTTTTTCAAATTATTGACCCTGACTGTCACTTGTGCAAGAAATGCAGCTGCTTTGACAAAGAGAGAGCAGTGCTGGAGTGCCTGCCTGAACCTCCCCACCACTCCTGGAGTTGCTCAGGAGTCAGTGTGACAATTCAGTTTGGTGGCCCTGCACACCTTCTTCTTTCTGTCTGGAGACTGAAAACATTTCAGTTTTCAAGTGCTTCACAGGAAACCAGTGTTTTGTACCTGTCTCACAGGGAGACACCTCCTGGGCTCTGTAGAAAGTGAATCACAAGACATGAACAAGGCCTTGGACATATGTCCTTTTCTGCTTCCAGCTTCCCAGCCCTCACCAGCTGCAGCCACCACTGCTGCTCCTCAGAAAGGGGCTACTGAACAAAGTGGATCATTTGCTCTGGCTGGCAGTGCCAGCAGTAAGCCCTGCACTGTGCTTTGTACTCCAAGAACACACGTGGCAACAGCCTTTACAGCAATAAGTGCCTGTAAGGGTGGGAAGGTGGTGGGATTATCCTGCTGATTCTGAGGACTGTATTCAATTATTTTGCTAACAATTTTTTTATTCATAAAATTCTATGTCATTTACTCTGTATTTTGAAAGTAGAATGTTTCTTTCAAGAATGTGTCCACAAAGTAAATTATCGATTATGGGTTCAGGCTTAAACAGTATATCATTGCAAGATGATGACCTAGGTTTTTCTGCAGTTAATGACAGAATTTGTTCAAGGAATTTCTGAATCAACTTTGGTTTGATGTATTTTGAGCACAATTGCCAAGTTTGATTTCACTATACCACGTGGCTGCCTGAGGTTAGATTGACCCAGGTTGACAATGAACATTTGTTGGCCCATTGCTCTTAATTATATAAACCTTCCCATTACTTCATCAAGTTTTTCTGCTTTACAGTCAGAAAGAGTACCTAAGCACTAGGCTGGAGTGGGCTCTTCTCCCCTCCAGAGCCCTTACATTAGCACAGGTAGTGCAATGTCCTGGTTATCACTGAACTGTAAACTTCAGTTTTCCATACCTATATGGTATTACTTCAGTCATACATTTTGTTTTGTTTCTTCCTTTTATATGGTATCAGTCTGATAGCGGGATAATGTTAACTTCTCTTGGTCCATCAGTCTCTTTAAAAATTTGGTTCAAGACTTTATGGTAGTGTCAGAGTCTTGTTATATATCTACTTGAGTGCATTTAACGTAAACTAACACCTGGGATCATGCACTGATCTTAACATCAGGTGCTCCTAAACAGGGTAGCATAGTCAGTGCTCACTAACAAGTGAATAGAATTATTTTAGTTAAGTAAGGTTACAAGAGGCAAGTATGATTTTTAGGAGGGAGCAGTCTATGTGTGTATTTAGGGAAATGTCGTATCTGCCATACTTGTTGCTTTACATGAGGTTTCTTTTTGTCATTACTCATTTTTAACCTCTGAGATCTTTTTGTCTATAATCTTTTCCAGAAGGGAAAATTAAGAGCAGGGCAACAGCTGAGTTGTAGAAAATGCTGCTTTTACTGTAAGTGCAAAAACTGAGACAGAAAGATCTCATACAAGAAAATGAGACTGCTATGTTTCAGAGGGGCTATAAGTCCCCTTTAAGTATTTCAAAGAACTAGAAGCTGTCTCACCTCTAATGTGTATAGTCCTGTTAAAATAGAATTTAATTCAATAAGGATTAACTCAAATGTAGGTTTCAAATGGCTCCTTAATTTCATTCCAAAAATTTAATGTACTGACTTTTTCATGCCTACCAGACAAAAAAGTATACAGGAACTCTTTTTTTTTTTTTTTTTTTTTTTTTGTAAAGGCTTCAAACAAATCAAGAAAACTCTATAAATAACTTAACTACCCATCCTTAAAGTCAGGATAACAATGTTCTGCTCTTGAATATCTTTTTTACTCAGGCAGCTCTCGAAAATACTTACAAAATATATGTAGTTGACAAGAATAGTGGAACAAGTTCCACTTGAGTAAATATGTATTGAATTTAAAGCACTTTAAAAGTAAAAACAAGTCATAGAGAATGAGTATCTTCAAAAACACATTTTCTTTGACTTAGAACAAAATAAGCATTTGAACAATCCAAGAGGAAGACGGCATATTGTAAGGAAAGCTAATTTACCTTTCCCTGTGAGGTGCTTTACTGGTACTGTACAGAAGTGTTCTTTTCCTGGATGATGCAAGCCACCATCCTCAAATGCAACCTGTGCACAGAGGTGTGCCTTTCTCACAGCCCCTTAGTTTTGCAGAGAGATCCATGTCTTATTGCTTCTTGTTAGCTTATGCAAACAAAAGAAATGAACTAACTACTGCACACCACAGAAACAGACAGAGGTATATTTTAGATCCTTAGGGTGCTGGTGGTGCTGCATTTTCTCTGGCAGCAAGGCTATTTCAACAAGTTTCTCAGCTCCTTGCTGAAGTTCGTTCTCCCATCAGGTCTGCAGATGATGGAAACCTACCTTCAGTGGCCTAAAAGGCATTAAAACAACTGTCAAATCAAAGAAAAAGAAACAGTTCTTCATATGTTGTTTTTGTTTTGTTGGTTTTTCAACCAGGATGATTTGACTGTTAACGTCATTATGTCCTTGGCCTTTCTGCATTTCACTAGTATGCAAACAGCATGAAATCCTGAGTATTCAAAGGGTGAAGTGAATATTAGTACATTTGGTCTGCAAGAGGGAAAGTGAAAGGATGTTTTGCTCCTACAGGTACAGACTTCAAGCCAGGTTAATTCCTTAATAACATTTATTGAGATGATGCACATTAAAAAACCCCTAGCTTTAATTAAGCTGCATATTATGTTTTCTTAAATTTTTTATTAAATAAATAATATTTGAGGTAATAAAATAATCATTCTGAAATATAATAATGTCTCAGGCACTGAGGGAATAGAGTATGAAACTCATTAAAATGTAATCATTGAGATATTACCTTGTTACTTGCATTTCAATATCATGCATATACTTTATCTTGAAGGTTAGAGCTCTCAGTGATAGTTATTGGGACTTGTTTGTTTTAAATTAGTCCCAGAAGGGTTTTCCTTGTAATCTTTTTATAAAAAGATGGATGTTAAATATTTCAATTACAATAATTATGAAGTTTAATATAAATTCAAGAAAGTTAAAAAATACAATTTCATTTCAGGAAAGTTTCATTTCCACTAAATTTAATACATATTTCTCCTTCATTCAAGATGATTGAATGAAGAAAACAGTAATTTTACTGTAGCTTATTTATACAGTGGAAAAAATTGGCACACTTGTACTGGGCAGTTTACCTAAGGAAGTACATAAAGACAATAAAATATGCTTCAGGTACTTAAATATTGTAATATCCAAGCTGGAATAACCATGACACATTTCTGGGTAAAGGATGCAGCCTCCTAACCTAGGAAAGATGAATTAGCATAAACAGAGAGCTTAACAGGTCACAAATTCTTTAGACGTTTAGACAAAACCCTATAGATGTAGGTCCATTTACAGCAGATCAGTCCATTACATTTTAAAAGTACTTAGCTGTCTGTGTCATTTTGCTCTATGTTTCGGCAAATTTAAAAATAAATTCAGTCATACTGCAAGCTAATATATTAACTAGCGTGTTTACCTGTATATCCAAGATCAAGGCTTCCCACTGAGTTTCCTATCTAAGTACTAATTACAGAGCTGTGAACTTTCAGGTGGCTTTTTCATTCAACTTTTACAGCTTCTGATGATTAGATTTAATGAACTTTGTTCCATATTATACAGCTTTTTATTATGAGATTTACTTCATATTACCCATCTGAAGAAACTTTGGAGCTTTATGTCAGTTTCTGATGGAAGTTTTTGTCTATCAAACTGGTAAATATAAAAACTTTCTCATAAAATAAAAAGCACAGGCATTGGATTTACAGAAATCAAGAAAATTCAGGAAGTTTTTAGTCGGTGGGTTAGCAAGTAATGCAGTCAAACCAAGTCTGTAAATCCAGAATTACTGAATTGAATCCTAATGGCGCATTTTAGCTAATAAAATCATGCTTATATTTTACATTATGACTTCAAGTAGACAAGCCCACAGTACAACCTTCGGTTGCAGAAATATTGCAAATAGGTGTAAACATCTCTCTGCTATCCTATAGTCTGCAGTACAGTCACTGAACAAAGCCTGATTGTCACTGCAGTATTACTTCATTTCAGGCTCACACCTCTGTATATTACATAGCTATCCTGCTTTCTTTTCTGCAGTTTTGTCCACAAACAAGAGATAAAAATGTACGGAGAGCAGCAGAAAAGGTTCTTCCAATCTTTCAGTAGCTTCTCCAAGGACAGTTGGCTGAAATACATAAATAATTGAACTGCGGTAGCAGAGATAAACTCAGTCCTGTTTTGATTGCTGAAGCCACAGCAACAGCTTACCAGAAAAGACAATTCCAGGATCTCCTTTTTCCTCCAGATCAGGTCAGCACAATCCTAAATGTTCCTTCTTACAACTTGGGATTGTTGTGACCCAAGTGCAGCACCAGAACTTTGCCTTGTTGAACCTCACACAATTGACCTTGGCCCTTTGATCCAGCCTGTCCAGATTCCTCTGCAGAGCCCTCCTGCCCTCCAGCAGGTCCACACCCCTGCCTGATTTTGTGTCATCAGCAAACTGACTGAGGGGGCACTGGATCCCCATGTCCAGATCATTGATAAAGTACTGAGCCCTGGAGAACACCATTAGTGACTGGCTGCCAGCCAGGTGCAGCTCCACTCACCACCACTTTCTGGGCCCAAACAGCTGGCCAGTTTTTTACCCAGTGAAGAGTGCTCCTGTCCAAAAACCATGAGCAGCCAGTTTTTCCAGGAGAATGCTGTAGGAAATGGTGTCAAAGCCTTTACTTTGATTCACAAAGTACTGTCTGCGCTGCATAGAACCATTGCCCATGCCTATTTGTCTCCTTCCTACCACCCATAATAATACCCATCTCCCTGCTCTCACTTCTCTGTGTTTTTGTCCAGTCAGCTCTTTGCAACTCACTCTGGTCTTCAGCTGAGTGCAATCAAAATCTGTTTCTCATAGTGCATTGGGCATCCAAAGCTTCCTGTAATTGCAAAGCAGGCTTTTAGCAAATGAGCCTCAAGGCTCAGGTCATCCTGCAGAAAGCTGAAAGGACAAGGTGAAGAGAGCCAAAACTTTGCTCACAGTGGAGTGTTCTGCGTATGTGTCAGACTGTGTGAGCCAGTGGGGCCCAAGCTCCCTGTCCTGGGTCTTCCAAGGCTCACCTTCATGTGGGCTGACATGTTAGGGACAGGATGCTTGTGTGTGTAGTAGCCTGGACTAGACAAATAAACATCTTCAACGGGTAGGGAGAAAAAAAGGCTAACGTTCTGAAAGGTGTCCTTGTCCCTTTACAGGGCAAGGAAGGAGGTGGTGGGGTTATACTTGAGGAGATTGGTAAGGCTTGGGATAGATAATAGGAGGAGCTGGTTGGACATTTTGAAAGACTTAGTTGAATAAGTACTTAGTTCTGTAATGGAAGGGAAGTAATTTTGTGTATCATCCAAACAAGCTTGTATGCATGATACAAAATTCAAAATGTTTGTATTATACAAGCATGATAGAAAATTCTCACATAAATGGAATCTTTTATAAGATAAAGCAAATCCTGGTTTCAGGCTAAACAGGCTACACATTAGCCTGTTTAAAAGCTGTATGTACATAATCAGATTTTTATCCTTTTAGATAAATGGATAAGTACTACATTTCATACTCATTATCTGTAGGGCCAAAGTATAAACCTCCAATTTAGACACCTAAATGAAATGGTCAGATTTTAGATGTGTTATTCAGACATTCTCAGGCAGCATATTTCAGAATAGGACCATGCCATTTAACTGTAACAGAGCAGTCAAATTGTACAAATAACTATAGTCTTTCTCAAAGCAATGTGAATGCTGCCATCTAGCTATAGAGTATCAGCATATCTCTAGTCTAGTTCTGCTAGACACAAACCTTTTCAGTTTGAGTTTGGAATAGAGTAGAATAGAGATACAAAAATCCCAATTGCACTTCTGTAAATTGAAAAAGTTGACTGCAGCATTCATTACTAAAAAGAAATTATAGTATTATAAAACACTATTTTGACAGGAAACTGAAAGGATAAGAACAGCAAGGTTAAAATTATTGCATCTGATGGTGAACAGGCCTTGTGAATGACATATTTTACAAATGTAGGATTTTACTTTTCAAAGGTTTATACATGCCTTCAGATAAATTGACTTAATAATAAAGTTAAAACCACACATATGTAAACTGAAGTCTGGATCCATTTTCCAGTTCAAGATTTATTTACCTAAGATCAGCATTTCTACAAAACACATTGTTTAAGAAATATCCATTTTGTTATGTTTGATCCATAAACTGTTTGGAAGTGTTTATGTAGTGTCAGCTGAACCCTCAGTATTCTCATAGTACTGTTTGAGTTCTGCTGTGGGCAAATGGAGGCACTTTGGGATGAATATCATTGCATGCTCAAGATGTTGATCCAGCAAGCATCCTACTGAACATCTCTTTGGGTAACCAAAGGACCAAGAGACAGAAGACACATGCACAGGACTCGTCCTGATACTGAGAAGGCCATGGGTGGTCTCAGCACCTAGACTTGGGAACTGGGAGAACTGATTTTCACATCTCATCCAGAGCATTATGTACAGAGCTGGGCAGAGCCAAACTGCTGTTTGAGTTTACTCAGGGGATAATTACATTCACTCTGGTTGAACTCCTGCCCATCAATTTGAGGCACTTGTATTTCAAAACAAATAGATATATATGACTCCTTTAATTATTTTTCCTAGGTGGGGAAAACGGATATAATTACATGACAGATAAGCCACCTAGTTAAACACACAGTTGTTAAGTAGAAAGCTGTTGGAAATCCACTTCCCACCTGAGGGAAAAAAATCTACTTCATCTAGCACACACATAGTGGGACTCCAAATAGACTGTGAAATTTATCCAAGGACAGACATACCTTAAACATAAGAGGAGAGGAAATCTACATAAGCAGATGCATTTAAATCTAGTATTTCATATAACCATGCCAAAAAGGACAAAATATGACAAATATCCCTGGAGAAAATCAGTTCATAGAATTCTCTAGTCTAAAAACTGGCCAATACCAGGTTCATCAAAGGAAGATGCATGAAAACATGTTTTGTTATTTACAAAATAACAGTCCTCAGATTCATTCTAATTTAAGCAAGAGGAGATTGGACTGAATTTCAAATTGTGAAGAGCTGAGACTACAAGATGACCCAAAACTTCCATGGGCAGGGTCGCAGATTGCCTCATCTAAATCATTAGGAAAACAGATGTTCCCCCACATCATCTGTAGCAAAATCTTGATGAAATTTATTTTTATATACAGTATATCACAAGGCCTGCTGATATAATTTTGGAATATCACATTGTAAAGTTTGGGTTTATGCGCTTTTGGGTACACACACACTCACACACACATACAGCTAATTGGAGTTACAGCTTCTTATTAAAAGACAAAGAGACTACATGCAATCAAATTACTAACTCAATTTATCACAAAGGCAGAGCCACTTGGACATGGAATAACATGGAAAAAACAACACTTGACTTTAGTGGTGCTATACATTAGTTTTCAGTTTGACATATTAGTGCTTGATGCTGATGTGAGCCACAGAAACCAGAAGACAGAAGAGAAGTTACCTTTCATGTTCCCAGAGAAAATAATTTATGGTGAAATGCTATCAATATGCAGACCTCTGTTTCTCCTCAACATCAAGACTATTAAAAGAATATATTTAATTATGGATTAAGTATGAGATACGCTGCTTTCTAACCTGCACTTTCAATCTTGCATTTTTAATCTTCTGTGTAGCCTTCCACCCCCTTCAAAAAACCTGTAAAACAACAACCAAGAAACCCAGGATAAATGCCATAATTCAGTATTATTTATTAGCTGTATACAATTTCATTCCTGCACTTACAAAGTGAAAAGTGCCCCTCAAGAGTCTCTCTTTTTTTCACAGCAGCATACTTTTCCAACTTCGGTGCTGAAAGAAATATATTTCAACAACCTCTGCTGCCTTCTGCAGTCTGAAAGTATGTCACATCATTCTGGGAACCATGTAGCTGCTATCTAATAAAGTATCCACTATTCCAAGCACCACAAAGGGGGCATAATGGAATAGTCACTCTATCAGCATTTGAACTTATCTTCCTCTGAACTGAACAACGAGCATCTCAGTATTGTATCAACATGTGTGAATAACTTGAGTTTTGTGGTGCCCAGCTTTGTTGTGATCTGTCCCAGCACCTATAAACCATCCAAGAGAAGAGCTTTATTACCACTAGTCTTTACGGAGCCAGATCATTCCCCGCTATTTCCTCTTCTGACTGTTTTTGTCAACTCACTTTATGTATTGCTGAATAAACAAACTGAACCCCAGTCAACTTAAGTTGGTCCATCATCTGTCTCTCTTGTTCTCCCATTGCTATCCCCATTAGCAGACCCTCCAAGAGGACTTTGATCCCTTTCCAGAAATGTTTTCCTTAGGCCGAACTTGAGGACCATGTTTGTAGTATCTCCAACAGTCAGAAATGTTAAATCTGGAGTCCCATAAAATGGTCTTGGTTTTCTGTGCTTGCTCTGTAGGTAAAATACAAGAATACAGCAGACCGGTAAGACAGACAAAGTAATTACACACATGAAAATAATTGCTCCCAGCAAAAGGCAGGGAAAAGCCTTGCACAGGATGGCAGCAGCCTGGCACATAGCCAAATGAAATGCACAGATGCTGTCTGGACCCAGATCTGTTTCTTTGAATTAGAGCCTCCTTCTTCCCAGGGCTGTACTGGTAACAGCCAGGTTATTCCACCACCCTTTGGGACTGGCCATCCCAGATGGAATCATCTCAGGCTGTAGGTGCTTTTCCAGATGTTTCATACTTGTCTACTCTAAATGCATTATCCCTCCTTGTAGCTCAAGGCTGTCAACACTGCACAGAGATGCTGAAGACATGTTCTTGCACCTTAATAAAGTGCCAGTTCAGTCTGAGGTCAGTGGCTGGCATAATTAAAAAAAGGTGCAATATTGCCTTTGTCAGACAGCTGTTATTGCAGTTTCCTCAGCTGGCCTCAGGATAGATTTTCCGCAAATGACTATGGAGTTTGAAGTCAGGAAAAAGGTAATAATCACAGTGAGATCATTCATCTACCACAAAAGTTTTTAGTATTGTTAGGAGCTGTGGAATAATTACATATTCAGTTGTACCCACACAACAGTGATTTATTGTGCTTCCATCAGTGATTCGGGGGCTGCTGCCTAACAGCACTCTGTCTATGCAGCCTGATTCCCATCGGATGTGTAACCAGGTTACAGCTGTACTGGCATTTGGTGTGAGTCAATGAAATGTATTTGCATATGACGAAGCGGTTTGGGAGAATTCTCACATCATTTTTACTCACAGCCTCACTCCACAAGGTTTGTTAGCATTTATAGATCAGTTTGAGATCCCTCTATGATTTTACTGTTTGTGATGTTTAAATAGCTTGGAGATACATATACATGCCTATATACCTTAATACAGATATATTCACAGATATTGCCTAGCTTGCATAAAACCTTATGTTATTAAAGCATAAAAGGAGATATTTGGGGGAAAATATTTTTTATGAAAGTGTGGACAAAAATTAAGCAAGCCCACAGTGGATGTTAAGATTGATATCACTAAAGATATAGCTTACTATAAACAGAATTAGCATTTACAAATTAAGTTGAAAACTTGCAGAAAAAACAAACAGTTTAAAATTTGCAGATTCAGGTGAGGCAAAAGCAGGTTACTTCTGTAGCTGTAGGAGGGAACATGTCATGATAGCAATCCACCCCTGAGTCTAATTCTGACTTAAAGCAAAAGTACTAGGGCTTATATAAATTCACAGCAGATACAGTCTTCCCTGTGAGGTGGGGGGTGATATAGCAGAGCAGTAGTGTCTGATGGAAGGAAAGGTTGTCAGGGCACATGTGCCCATGTGTTCCTATAACAGCTCAGAGCACAGCCTTGGTACTCACCTGTGCTGCTCATCCCTCTCTCGCTTTTGACGCTGCTGTGCCCCTCATCAACTTCTGGACCTTGCAAGGTCTGCTCCCACAAAACAATTTTGGCAAAGGTACCTCCTGCATGGTTAACAAACTTTAAAGGTCCTTCTGTTGCAGCCCTGCTTCAAAAGAGAGTGTCACTTTTTCTTATAAAAACGTTTTTTAGTTCCTTGTAAGCTTTGCATATACATGCATAACATAACCCAGTGGCATCTAGTTACCTGAGTGCAACCTACCCTCTGTTTAAACAAATGTTTAGGGCCCTCTCCACCAGTCCAAACCCTCATCTGCCTATACACTGCTTCACATACAAATACCGTCCTCACTGCTGTTTGGAAAGAGGAACCCTCCCTGATTTGTGGATAGCTTGTCTCTCATCACCACTGCTGTTCAGAAAGAGCAACTCTCCCTTATTTCTGAACAAGTTTCTCTCTTTCAGGTTGCTCTCTGTTTCTTGGCAGTAGGAAAAGGACTGAAGAGTGGGCACGTGAAAAGTTTGGAACAGAGAATTCCTAGAGAAATGTTACATTAGAAACTGCAACGTGTGACTAATTTCCAGAGATACTTTGGAGCTAAATGAAGTTAAGAGGTAAACCCATCTGCCAAAGGCAGTGCTAGACAGGGCTGCCACTACCTAAAGTCCGTATTTACTATTAATTTCTTATGGTCTGTGGTCCTGAGTATGTTAAAGGTTGATTCACGGTCAGTATGTACATACAGGACCTGAGAAAGCAAGTTAGTGAGCCCTAACAGGGCTGGGACCCAGCAAGTCTGACTGAGAACATGCGTGTTTAAGGCAAGTGCTGGAGGTTAAGCGAGATAATTTTTGTTTTTTCACAGCACCAGTGCATGAATGCAGTTTCTCTCTCCCACACCCCAGCACTTAGGGCAGCAACCAGCTCCAGCTTGCCCAGGCTGGTAAATGTCTCACCTGGAGACAGCCACCTTTGGAAATACAACCTTGATCAGTGCAGCCTGCCTCTTTGGCACAATTAAAATAACAATCAAAATGAAATATGAAAGCATGACATGAAAGAGGAGACTTCAGAATGATAGCTTTTAGGGCCTTATTTTTCCATTCTTTGGATATTCATACCAACTCCGTAACTAGAATTTGAGTATATGTGCTTTTGTACACACATGTACATACATATACAGCTAAATTAGAGTTACAATTCTTATAAAAGATGAAGAGATATATGGATTTAAGTTACTAACTCAATTCCTTACAAATGGCAAAGCTACTCGGCTACTGAAAAATAATAGAAAAAAAAGAACCCATGGTATCACTAGGGCCGTACATTATATTTCAGTTTGACACGATGGTGGTGTGAGCCACAGAAACCACAAAAGAGAAGAGATCTTCCATGTTCCCAGTGAAACTAATTTATAGTGAAGTGAAACCAACACGCAGACCTCTGCTCCTCCCAAACATCAAGAGCATTTATAAAAAAATAGAAGACGTTTAATTAGGGATACGGTGTGAGACGCGCTGCTTTCAAACTCCACATTTTTAATTTTTCATTTTAAATCTTCTGCGTGGCCTTCCAACCCTCCCCTCCCCCAAAAAACCCAAACAAACAAACAAAACCGACTCGCAGAAACAAAATAAAAACAGACAAGCGAAATAAACCACAAAAATAACACCAGAGCCCAGGCCAAACTGCACCGCTCGGCATTATTCATGAACTGGTGAGGCCCCGCCCCGGGCCCGGGCCGCCCCGCGCGGGTGACGCCGCAGCCGCG
>VZTT01059716.1:11760-26090 GCA_013400855.1 Buphagus erythrorhynchus | reverse complement strand
ATATGTTCTCTGTATCTGACTATGGGTTTAATCTATAAATGCTCTCATTTAGACTCTTCTAGACGAAACAAAAAGTTTTTTTCTTTCTGTCATTAACTAGCAGTGTTTCAGCCTTTGAAATGTTGGGGGGGTTTATTTACTTTATATTGGAAAGGTTCTCTTAACAAAAAATTAAACCTATTACAATTTTTTAGGTTTCTGTAATTAAAGTTTAATTATACATTGTCTGTGAACTGTGTAAAGTGATGTTACACATTTTAGAAGTGCTAAGCAGCCTGTGGTAGTGGTTGCTGTGTTTGAATGATTAACNGTGATGTTACACATTTTAGAAGTGCTAAACAGCCTGTGGTAGTGGTTGCTGTGTTTGAATGATTAACATCTCTTCCAGAAACTGTAGAGTTTGACATGAAGTATCACAGAACCTGTCCACCCAGCCTTAAATAGGGGCCAGTATTGTGCACAATTTAATGTTTTCCTTGGCTGTGCCAGTCTGAAAAAGCAGCAACAGCACACAGCATGAATAATCTCCTTTATTTTTGAATTTGGGAGCAAAGGATGAGGAACAAAGCAACCTCAACAGCTGCATTCCTTTAGTGCAGCTGGATTCTCTAACCAAAGACTGCAGTTCTCATGCTGAATAACAACAGAGTTGACTTCTGTCAGAGAAGATAACAATAAGAGATGGACAGTCTCTTATCTGTTTTGCTGGTGAACTAGTACCATAAATTTTCCCTGCTTAGCTATTTGGCCATATGGCTGCATTGGCAAGCAGATCTTTTCATTGCAGCTGGATGAAAAATGTGTACAAAAAAGCTGACCTATCTGATAAGCTTTTTTGTATGTCTAGGATTTCTGTGGAAAAAGTAAGTGAGTGTTAAATTTAGCTTGAGTTTCTGTACGCTTACCCAAGGCATGCACAATTTTAGTATTATTTGGTAATGGATGTGTATGATCTAAACCAGAAATACTGATGATGTGTTGCAAAGTAGATGCTCAAATGTTCGTTTTCACTTGTCAGCCTTCTGAAGCCTCTAGTGATGCAGTTCACTTGCCTGAGACTGTACATATCCAGCCACAACCTGAAGAAGCAGAAGATCAGAAAGAGTTACCAGAATGGAGTGAGAAAGTTGCCCATGGAATCTTGTCAGGTAATAAGGGGACTGTGTTGAATAGGAACCAGTGTGAGTGACATGTAAATAGTATTTTCACCTAAATACATCTATGCTGATAGAAGCTGAGTGATCAGAAGTAGTTGTTCACTAGTTCTAGTGTTGATCCTCTAAAGGATGCCTTGATGAGCTTTATCAAAANCTTGATGAGCTTTATAAAAACCATGCAGAATATAAATCCATTGCCAGCAGTTTGTTCATTGCAAATGAGTTTGGCTCCTCATTTGACTCCGTTAGAATATCACTTGCTAGGACTCAAAGCACTGTGACAGAACAATTTTACCCCTGTATGAACACATATTACAGCAGGCGTCTGTTGTGATTTTTGCAGATAAACATGTGCGTTTTTTCCTCTGAGAACTTTTGGAATATACTAATGATCACCAGCTGATTGTAATAAATATGAATCTGCAAGGAGGGCTAGAGGCTTGGGTTTATATGTTTTCCTGAGTATTAATAGCATTGGGATGTGCAGTTCTATCACTTCTGACTCAGCTGGTGCTTGCATATCCATTAAAAAACTGAGTATATCTGTATTAGGCTGACATTTGGATGTGGGCTGGCTATATTAAACTTAAATAAAATGAATGTAAAGGGTGGTAGCATAGGTGCAGAAATTACTGCAGGACTTCTGTGCTGTCCCATTCAGGGGAGAATATAATTGCAGACTATAATCAGGAATGTTTATAAACATTCCTGTTTTGCAGAGACAGAGGAGGGATGGCTGAAGGAATCAGAGTCAGTAAAATTGTATGTACTAAGAAAAACAATTTTTGCCCTGAAGGTGCATCTTGGGTCAGCTGGGGCCTAATGAAAGGAGCAGAATACACAGGTAAAGCTATTCACAAAGGAGCTTCTAAACTGCGAGAGCACATTCAACCAGAAGAAAAGCCTGTGGAAGTCAACCCGACTGTAGCAAAGGGACTTCACGTAGCAAAACAGGCTACTGGAGGAGCTGTGAAAGTCAGCCAGTTCTTAGGTAAAAATTTTCATCTCATAGAATATAATAATTCTGCCTTAAATAATAAAAACTTTGTAAAATGCAAGCTGGTTTCTCTATCCAGTAAACTAGAGGAGATACTGACCTGGCAAAATAGAGAGATCAGTAGTTTGTGCCTAGTTATCTCCTGTAAGAGATGTGCTTTAAGACTAGTACATATTACTTGGCCTTGAGATGTCCTTTCCTAAAAAACAGTCTGTATAGTCATAAGTTTGACATGCTTTTGAAAGTTTTAGACAGTTTATTCAAAATGGGGTCTCCTTTTTTTAAGTTGATAACNAATGTTTATATTTACTGTCCAGTGACTCACCCAACTTTAAAAGTAAATTGTGCTTATCTTATAAAACTACTTTGAAGAGCTGGAATGCTTGTAAGAAAGACTTCTACAGAAGACAAGTCAGGAAAGCAGCAGCTTGTTTTCTATCTACAAGTTAGGGGTAACAAAGCAGTGGAAACAGTTTCTTGAAATTTGAGTGTGAGACGTGTGTCTGTGTCTTTTAAGGCACTTGTAAGTCACAAAGCCAACCTTGTTTCTTAGGATTTGGAGCTGTGTAGAACCTGAAAAATAAGGTTGCTCTGTATCAGTTGGGCACTTACATGTGGATTAGTCTCTGTCTTTCATATAAGCATATTTAAATAAAAGCATCACTTAAGACTTCAGTGAAGATTCCTGTTAATTATGAGTAAAGATTTTTAAAGAAGGATCTTCTGTGTTCTCACTAAATAATCTGCATACTGTTGTTTTATGGTAGTTGAAGGGGTATGTTCTATAGCAAGCTGTGTTGGAAAGGAGCTGGCTCCACACGTGAAGAAGCATGGCAGCAAGTTAGTTCCAGAATCCCTAAAGAAAGATAAAGATGGCAAATCTACTTTTGATGGTGCTCTGGTTGTAGCAGCAAGTGGAGTTCAAGGTAATAAAAATTCCTTTCACTTTTTTTAATGGCTTATTTTTAATGGTATGAACTCAAATACACTGACTGTTTCTACAGGGTTTTCAACAGTGTGGCAAGGCTTAGAAAGTGCAGCGAAGTGCATTGCTAAAAGTGTTTCAACTGAGACTGTAAAAACAGTCAAATACAAGTAAGTTATGTTTTTATTGTTTTCATCTTTACAGCACACTTTTATTGTCTCTGAATTCTGGCAAAAAAAAAGCTTATGAAAGTGCAGGGAAGGTAACTGAAATGCCTCCTTTGCTGTAATTATGTAGCACATGATGAGGTGATAAGTGCACAGTAATGACCATCTCCTGTATGCAAAAATGTGAAATGAATAGATGATTGTAGGAAGTATTTTTTTTTAGTTCTTTGTAGAAGTATTACAGCTTCAGGCTGTGTTACAGATAATGTTCAGATTTATATCTTTGCTCTGTGGTATAATATCATTATGAAAAAATTAGTGGTTTAAACCTCTCAGCTCTAATCCTGAATTTATGCAAACTTAGCTAAATTTATGAAAAATGAAAGAACCTCATCTATCAGCAGGCTTGGTGAGGCAGTACAAAAAAAAAATTGTAAGGAAATCTAAGGCTTATATAGCAATAATAGAACGGCCTTGACTTGCAGAATACAGATGTTTTTAGAAAAAGATATTGGGGGAAGAGGACAATAACATTTGGGATTAAGATGATGTTGCTAAATTGATGGAAAGATGAAAGCTGTATGCATGTACTGGAATATGCTGTGGAGAATAAAGGAATATATTGAAATAATGAAACATGAAATGCACCCCTCTCAAAAAGGGCAGTAGATTTAATAGAAAGTGAAGAGTAAGCAGAAGCAAGTAGTTTAAATGGAATCGGTGATAAGTGTAGCAAAAGAGATATTAAAAGGATTGCTGAAAGTGCATACAGGCTACAAGCCAATGGTAACAAGATAAACATCAGCATACAGTATTAAGCAGATTGGCATTCAGGGTTGTGTTGTGATACATTTCAAGTAGGAGGCCAAATAGCAAAGTTGTAGTCAGTTGTGGTTCATTGCCAATGTTTGTTTGCAGTAGGAAAGTCAGGAGAAATTGTACTGGTACTCATTTCACATGAATTCACATTAATGTTTTTTTTTAGATACAAATATAGGAAATACGGAGATCAGCAGACCACAGACACTAAGACTGAAAAACAATAAGTAACTGCCTGTTGCAGCTAACTGCACTATGATTGAAAATATTTTATATGTAAACTTTAAAATCTGTCCTTATTAAAATTTTACATAATCTCCCTTTCATAAGCTGATTTTTATTTCAGTGACAAAGATGTCTGCCACTCAAAATACCAGTGAATGAGCCTAAATCCACTTAATGGAAACAAAGCTAAAGGAGCACCATCAGTGTCTCTAAATAAAAAAAAATGGCTAAAAGTTAGCTGCAGCACCCTTCTGGATGGAATTTTAAAGAGATGCTCATAATATTCATGTTGATTGGAATGGGGGGAAATGTAGCTTCAGAAGTAATATGTCTGCCAAAGTCCCATGCTACTACCCTTTTTAAAAACTATTTAAATAGATGCAGTGTATCTGCACAATTTAAAAAGAGTTAAAAGTTATGCAATTCAGGCAGGCAAACTAAAAAATTAGTTATTAGACATTAAGAAGTTGTTAGTCTTACTGTACTGGATAAGCTACAATCCTACTTTAAATGATGGTACTTACTTTACTGATACTATACTGGCTTATGGTGTTCCTGAGGTGAAAATAATCGAATTGACAAACTAACCAAACTGACAAATACTTCTGCTGTGAGATTTATTCTCTGACCTGCAAATCTGATGTTGATGATTCAAGGCTGTTGCTCTATCAGAGAGTTAAAGGCAAAACAAAAAACCCATTAATTCTTTTTATTTGGTCTCATTGTTAGTTCCAGCCACATGCTCTGGCTGCTGTACTGATATAGTATAGATTTTTGGATTCTTTGATATTCTTTGCTTCTCTCTAGCCTTATCTTGAGGTCCTCAAAGAATCTCAGGTCATAACAAGCACAGGGAAAAAGTAACTCTGCTGACTGCTGGGATTCTGATGCTGCCAGGAATACTTCCCTTTGCCCTGGTTTATCTGACTGCAGTGCTCTCTGGAGAAATGTCTGGCTACCCAGAACAGTTGGAGTTACTGCTCTCACTGTACCCTTGTCCTCCTTAATTGTGCTCTCTGTGCACAGTTGAGTCATTAGTCTGAGACTGCCAACTTTCCCACTAAAGCATAAAGAAGCTGGACTCACAGCCCATGGGAGAGACCAAAGGTTTTTCTCTCTTCATAATTTTCACTGCATCCTCAAGATAGTTTTGTTGAGCCTTTTGGGGTTTTGTATGATGCAGCACTCCAAGTGGGGGTTCTCACAAGAGAAGAGTAGAGGGGCAAACTCCCCTCATTGCCCTGCTGGCCATGCTGCTTTGGATGCAGCCCAGGATACAGTTGGCTTTCTATATAGAGGTATGAATTTTACATAAGAACTAAGGTGACAAAGAACCTTTAGTTACTGCACGAAACTTCCCTCCCTTCTTACCATTCTATAGATACGTTTTTTACTCTTCAAAATTAGAGGGAAAAAAGGGAGAAAGGTTGGAAACATTCTTGAAGAAAAAGAGTAGAAACATACTGATATTTTCAAAGAGCAATTATCTGATAGAGGAACAGCCTTTACTCAAATGGCTTCATAAATTCTAATTTTATTCTTTAGACTTTTGGGCACTGTGCTTATTATTATTTCTTGGTAATGCCTGAATTTTTGCTCTCAAAAGAATTCCAGTGAAGATTAAAATAGTAAGTATACAAATCTACAAAACTGCTGTCCTTCCTTAGGTATGGAGAGGATGCTGGCCATGCTACAGACAACGCTATGAATTCTGCAATCAATGTTGGTGTTACAGCATTTAACATTGAAAATATTGGTATCAAATCTGTTGTAAAGAGAACTGCAAAGGAAACTGGCCATGCTGTGCTAGATGAATATAAAGTATTAGATAATGAGAAGAAGGGTAAAAAATGAAAGCAATTAAATACTTCTCAAAGCCTTACATTAGAACTCAAACTTCCTATTTAGAAGTAACTACATTGCTCATCTGACACTGAACATAAGTCACACTGTACTTTTCAAGCAACTGTTACTTAATTTGACAGAGAAATGTAAAAGTAGGAAGAATATTTGTAGGAGGAGAAATGAAAGTTGTCACCTCCTTGTTCTGTACTGAAAAGGGGTTTAAACAACTGGATCAAGCATTAGGCAACTGGAAGGATATGAGTTTGCAGTTAATATACTTGCCTCTTTGAGCACTTTTTCAAAATAATATATGGAATAATAGATTAATATAGAAATACTATTGTGAATATTTTTGTAACATTTTATATTTATAAAGAAGGTGGTGATACAGAAAGAGTAGGATTCCTAATTCTGGAACAAGTAAAATTAGCAATTTTGGCTTCATAACTGTCCTTAAGAATTAGTTTTACTAATTAAGCCTTATCTTATTTAATATGCACTACTAAAATAAGCATTGTGTTTCATTGTTTTGTAGAGAATTTCTCTTTTCACCTACAAAACAGCTGATCTTGCCCAAAGTTCATGTTAGGAGAAATGAAAGGTGAACCTCAGGTAATTAAGTAGTCATTCCCTTTCAGTCTTTTTTTTTTTTTTCCCTCATCCAGCATATAAGTAAACCAAAGATACCAAGCATTTCTTCTAAAAGAGGGTATTTACAGGTCTAGAAAAGACCTGTAATGGAGTCAGTTGACTCCATAAGGAATATACAAAGATTCTTTGAAATTCCGGCTTTTATGTAGAGAGGATAAGTATGGTTTTGCATAAATTAAAGTATTTTTCTGTGAAAATATTAGATGGCACTAGGAAATTCTATGCATTCTGTACTTTTCAGCTGATCAGATTTTATATCATGACCTCCTAATGGAAGACTCCTAATATTTGAACAAACAGTTCTAACAGTCATCATCTTTGTTCCCTTAAATTCATAGTTGCACAAGGGTGTGAAGTGTTTAAAAAGACTANAGTGGTGTTGTATGATGCAGCACTCCAAGTGGGGGTTCTCACAAGAGAAGAGTAGAGGGGCAAAATCCCCTCCTTGCCCTGCTGGCCATGCTGCTTTGGATGCAGCCCAGGATACAGTTGGCTTTCTATATAGAGGTAGGAATTTTACCTAAGAACTAAGGTGACAAAGAACCTTTAGTTACTGCACGAAACTTCCCTCCCTTCTTACCATTCTATAGATACGTTTTTTACTCTTCAAAATTAGAGGGAAAAAAGGGAGAAAGGTTGGAAACATTCTTGAAGAAAAAGAGTAGAAACATACTGATATTTTCAAAGAGCAATTATCTGATAGAGGAACAGCCTTTACTCAAATGGCTTCATAAATTCTAATTTTATTCTTTAGACTTTTGGGCACTGTGCTTATTATTATTTCATGGTAATGCCTGAATTTTTGCTCTCAAAAGAATTCCAGTGAAGATTAAAATAGTAAGTATACAAATCTACAAAACTGCTGTCCTTCCTTAGGTATGGAGAGGATGCTGGCCATGCTACAGACAACGCTATGAATTCTGCAATCAATGTTGGTGTTACAGCATTTAACATTGAAAATATTGGTATCAAATCTGTTGTAAAGAGAACTGCAAAGGAAACTGGCCATGCTGTGCTAGATGAATATAAAGTATTAGATAATGAGAAGAAGGGTAAAAAATGAAAGCAATTAAATACTTCTCAAAGCCTTACATTAGAACTCAAACTTCCTATTTAGAAGTAACTACATTGCTCATCTGACACTGAACATAAGTCACACTGTACTTCTCAAGCAACTGTTACTTAATTTGACAGAGAAATGTAAAAGTAGGAAGAATATTTGTAGGAGGAGAAATGAAAGTTGTCACCTCCTTGTTCTGTACTGAAAAGGGGTTTAAACAACTGGATCAAGCATTAGGCAACTGGAAGGATATGAGTTTGCAGTTAATATACTTGCCTCTTTGAGCACTTTTTCAAAATAATATATGGAATAATAGATTAATATAGAAATACTATTGTGAATATTTTTGTAACATTTTATATTTATAAAGAAGGTGGTGATACAGAAAGAGTAGGATTCCTAATTCTGGAACAAGTAAAATTAGCAATTTTGGCTTCATAACTGTCCTTAAGAATTAGTTTTACTAATTAAGCCTTATCTTATTTAATATGCACTACTAAAATAAGCATTGTGTTTCATTGTTTTGTAGAGAATTTCTCTTTTCACCTACAAACCAGCTGATCTTGCCAAAAGTTCATGTTAGGAGAAATGAAAGGTGAACCTCAGGTAATTAAGTAGTCATTCCCTTTCAGTCTTTTTTTTTTTTTTCCCTCATCCAGCATATAAGTAAACCAAAGATACCAAGCATTTCTTCTAAAAGAGGGTATTTACAGGTCTAGAAAAGACCTGTAATGGAGTCAGTTGACTCCATAAGGAATATACAAAGATTCTTTGAAATTCCGGCTTTTATGTAGAGAGGATAAGTATGGTTTTGCATAAATTAAAGTATTTTTCTGTGAAAATATTAGATGGCACTAGGAAATTCTATGCATTCTGTACTTTTCAGCTGATCAGATTTTATATCATGACCTCCTAATGGAAGACTCCTAATATTTGAACAAACAGTTCTAACAGTCATCATCTTTGTTCCCTTAAATTCATAGTTGCACAAGGGTGTGAAGTGTTTAAAAAGACTATGAAGACTAACCCTTTTAATGAAGAGTTGTGTAGAATAGACACTGGGTAGATTTGTCATCCTGTTTGTAGCACAGTGTAAAATAATTTAAGATGTTAAATCCTTGAGATGCTTTGACACTGCTACTTATTTTACTATTGAGTTTTGAAGCTGCTGCACATTCTAATATTGGCTGGACCTGCAACAGGCAGAATGCCAACAACTTACAACTTATCTCCATTTCATATAGATAGAGAAAATAACTATAAATTGTTGTTGGCAAGTGGTATTTATAGAAGATTGAAAAAATACAGTAACAGCTACAGTCTGTTAGAATGGTAATAGGTGCATATTTTGTGGTAGCTATTGCAGATGTGTGCTTAGGGTGAGAAATGTGAAAGAAAGGATCTAACCACTTGAAGTGTAACTTTGATTTATGTAAATAAAGATAAAATCTGTGCTTGACTTTTTATGATATGAAACTACTATATGGATACATAAGTGGAAAAAAATATGACTTCTTCAGAAGTAATAAAATAGCAGTATTGGGGTATATCTATAGTATAAACAAGCTCATCAACTAGAGCTTAAATATTTCAAACTAAAAAGTTCCATCCAAAGTACACTGCAACAATTTCTGTTACTATAGTCTGCCACTTGCCTCCTTGTGTAACCAATTAAAGACTGCTAAAGATTTTGCACTAGCAAAAACAATTTTTTGCTACTATGAGCTGTATTTACAATAGGGATATAGATATTTGTATCTTCTTTCTCCCTCCCATTTTGAGGTTTTGCATATAGCTCATACCCTTTAGTTTAGTCTATAAACCATCAATAAGTTGTATTAAAACAACAGTTAAGATCAAGTTGTTAGTCTTCAAGAGACCACATTGGAGCACACTGAAAATAAAAACATTTAAATGCCATCAGTATCAGGCAAGTGGTGTCCTGCTCAACCTGCTGTTGTTCTCTTTGTGTGTATCCAGTCTTTCAAAATGGATTAAAACTTTTTTGAATGATGCCTACCCCATTTTCTAGTTTGTAATGTGATATATCCATTACCTTCCCTTTTACATTGTTCCAAAGTTTAGTTAGTTCCCCCAGCTGATAATATGATGCTGTTGAACTTACCTTACTTCACCTGCCACTTCTTGGGCTCAGGGTAGCCTCCCTTCTTCTACCATATACAACAGCCTTCTCACATTTACTACCTTTTCTCAGCTCTCCCTTTGACATACTAAGCTCCCCAAACCTCCTGTCTTAGGTTGGCTTTCTAGTCACAGCTTGGTTTTGTTTCTTTGAACACTGAACATCTTTTGATACATAGCATTCCTAGAAGTTTTACTAAGCTGTGTAGTGCATGAACTACTACCGGATTTCCTAAGGCATTCTTATTTCCAAATTTATTCAAAGTCTTTTCTGCTACAATATTGGTCTCAGATCTTGTCTTGAGAGGATTACTTTCAGTGATCTCTAAGTCATTCTAAGCTACTGCCATCTCTGGCATTACATCATTGTGTAGATATAAATCACAGTTCTTATCTCAAATCTAAACCCCTGTATTTGAATGGATTCCTCTAGATTCCAAGGGTCGTTTGATTGGTTTGTTTAATGCTGGTTTAAAACCAACTTAGAATAGCCTGTTTTTAATGTTTCCTGAATAAATCCATAATCCTTTAAAAAGGATTTTAAACCTAAAGGTAAATGTACCTTCCACTACAAAAAACATGCTGACCAGCTTATGATAGAATGGTGAGGGTTGGAAGGGACCCCCTGGTCTGTAATCCACCCCCTGCTCAAAACAGGTCCAGCCTGGAGCACAGTACTCTGCCCCAATTCTGCTCATGTTGTGATTATCTCCAGGGATGGAGACTTCACAGCCCCTCTGGGCAACCTTTGCCCAACTTCACTCTGCTCAATATTTCCCCTTACACTAAGCCAAACATTTTTATATGCGGGTGCATTCTATTGCATCTCCTTCCATCATGCACACTGGAGGAAACTTTGGCTTCTCCATCTTATTTAGACTTTCATATTACATAGCTGATTACAGCACTAAGCACTCCTTATGCCTTCTCTTCTCCAGCTTGAACAAAGGCAAGTTCCTGACCTAATGCAGCCCTTGGGACTTGTTTGGGAATCAAAAGCTAAGCACTTCAGTATATGTAGAACAGAGTGGAAGAACCACCTCCCTCAGGCTCCTGGCCATGCCCTTGCTATGGCAGCCCAGGAGCCCTTCAGTCTTGTTTGCTGTTGCTGGCTCATGGCAGCTTCTTCACCTGTGTCTTCTGTCACCTGTGTCTTCTACATTACATTCTAGACACTGCTCCAGCCTGTATTGATCCATGGGCTTTACCAGTGCCAGATACTGGGCTTTGACTTGATTTTTGTTGAATTTCACTAGGTTTCATCAGGCTGTACACACACCTGTGAATGGTCACCCTTTTTCTCCTGCATAGTGTCTGCTCCTCTCAACTCATCATCGTCATCAAATTTGCTGAGCCAGTGCTCAGCCTTACAGGTTGTCAATCAGGAATTAAGGGTATTGGCTCAGGTATTGATCCCAGAGTCAAACATTCATATTGTTGATCACCACACTTCAAGCCTGATGGCCCAGCCAATTTTTCAGCATCCTTATGACCCAGTTATCCAATCCATAACTCACCAATTCAGCTATAAAAGTACTGTGGGAGACTACATCAAAGTCCTTGGTAAAGTCAAAATATACAACATCCACAAGTCTCCCCTTGCCCACACAGCCATTCATCATACTTTAGTTACTGGTGCTACAGAAATAACTTCTTTGTAAAAATTAATTTATGTCTTCAGCAGCTTGGTCTACCTTGCTTTTAAGTAACTCTAGGTGTTTAATGCCTTCACATATAAAGACATATTTAAGTATAAAATTGTGTTTTCAAAACACACTGTCTTGTGACCAAGTTTCCTAACTGTTCTTACTAAAATTTTTTATCTCAACCCATTAAAAGCCTTAAATGATAATGCCTTTAGCAGTATCCATATACCTAATTTTAACCAATTTATTTGGAATAAAGAAATAGAGGAAAATTCTTATGTGTTGCAAGTGTCACTATGTTACTACTGTGGTTGTTAAAAATACTGGTGGTTTACAGTTTTACACACTCACAAAAGTCCTCAGTCCACAAGAAACTTTTGCTTTTCTCTCACTCCAGTTCCCAAACCATCAGGTGAAGCCCCAGTTAGACCTGCTGTGCTGTGCCAACCCAGCCAGTGTGATCTGGGCTCATCCTTATGTGCACAGTGACCTGGTTTCTGAGAGCTTACCTGGTTAAAACACCTAGTAATCCTTGGGTGAGGGTGGGATCTGAAAGTATCCTGGAGAGAAGGTCAAATTAAAGTCTCCTGGGGCAGAAAGAATATGCTGTGGGCAGGGATACAGTCCTCAGTTGCCCTGTGCCCTCTGTTCTCAGACTGCTTGTGATTCCAGGGCTCTTTCTGAGCTTTCTGAATGTGCCCAGCCATTGAGAACAATTCATCAGACTGGTTACATTAATCTTGAAGCAGTTGTTCACAAAAACTGGTAACAAGAAAAATGGTTACTGATTAAAACCTTTGCTGTTAATATTCAGTACACTCAGTGAGTTATGAATGCTAACCTAGGTCCAAGTCATTACTGGTTTGTTATCAAATGTGTTTTCAATATGAATCTTAAAAAGGTAGCATTCAGTAAAAGAAGGCAAAATGAGCAGCTAAATTTAAATGCTGCTACAGTGCAGCACTCTTGTAAATTTGTTTCTTGATTAAATTATATGAGAAAATTCTGAATTCAACCCACACCAAAGATGATAATTCACTGATTAGCTGATAGCATCAGTTACAACTTGAGACTCAAAAATAATCTGCTCTAATATATATCAGACAAGTGAAATTAAAATTACTTTTTCTTCTTAGAATTAAGCTTCCCACTCTCCATCCTACTGTTCTTCTCCCAGTCATTAAATCCTGCTGGATTATGCCCAGCATAATGCCCAGCTGTTGCAGTGTCAGTGAGGCATTAGATTGAGCAATTCCAACATGACACACTACCCCATTAGGATTACAATTCACAACATTTCAGGACTGACTTGTGGATGGCAATACTGGTTTATGCTGTGTTAAAATAATGGTAATACATAACCCATGTTTTAAACTTTTAAAGCAGTGCCTCTGTTACCCAGCAAGTGGTAGGACTGTGGCATTTGGCTTGCAACTCATAGAACAGAATTACTTGAACTGAGAAAACCATACCCTTTTTCATAATATATCAGTAAAGGGAAATTAAAGTCCACCCCCTTCCTTCCTGGGCAAGTGAACAGATAGTTCCTCTAGTGAGCATTAAATCTTGTGAAATGGTGAGTTGATTTAAGAGTGCAGTAATTACTCCCAGTTTCACCCTGTCCCTTGCATCAAGTCTGGTGCTTTCCTGTGCAGCTGGTAAGCCACTTCAGATCACCAACCAGCAGAAACTGTGAACATTAAACATTTTCCCTTATGCAAGGTTTCAATGTTTCTGGAGCTGTACTGGCTCATTGAAGAGTCACGCAAATGTCAAGAGCTGGCACTGAAGCTGCCAGAGAAGGTGACAGGGAGAACCTTGCGGAGGTGATACCACTCTTGCAGCACTAATCTGATTAACTCACCCCATAAAGATTTACCTTGAGAAACCCATGAACTGATCTGAAATTCTTTGTTTGAAAAATGCAACACAAAACATTTTTAAGCATCAATCGAGACCAGTGTAAGATAATTATTTTCCAGTATGTATTGACTAACACCACTGACTTGATCAGTGATGATGATTAAGGCCGATCATTCTAAAAACTCTTCTGTCTCAAGTTAGAGTCTTAAGCACTCATTTGTGAATAGCACAGATCACAATAATTGAGCGTGCTAAAAGATGGGCTGGGCATGCTGTAGGCCACCGTACTGTGCCTGCCTTCACATGTGTGTCACAATGTCTACTTAAAATCCCGATACTTCTCATCCAGAAGAAACGTTAAAAAATCCACATACATCTGTGTTTCCCTAGTTCATGAAAAGCTCAGCACACAGTTCAACCTACACGGTCAGAACTCTGAACTGGGCTAAAGCCGTACCCTATTTCAGCCATCCGTTCCTGGCGCTGCCCAGCCATGCTGGGCATTCCGCTGGACAGAGGACAGAACAGCCCGTCCAACGCGGGCCGTCACAGCTGCGGCGGGCGAGCGCCGTCGGGCCGGGGGCAGGTGCCGGTGGTACCGGCGGTACCAGCGGTAGCGGCTGCCGGTGGCGCCCGGCCCCGTCTCCCCTCTCGGCTTAAACTGCAGCGGGAGAGCGGCGGGCACGGCGGAGAAAAGGGTGCCCGAGCCGGACGTGGGGTGGCCTCAGCGCGCCGCTCCCTCGGGCTCCGCCGGCCGCTCGCAGCCGTCACCCCGCGCAACGCCGGCGACGCGGGGGATGCGAGCGGGACGGGCGGCGACGGCGGCAATGGGG
>VZTT01059715.1:10343-21998 GCA_013400855.1 Buphagus erythrorhynchus | reverse complement strand
GATAGTATTTTCATTTTTAAAATTTTTTATATCTGCAAGCTCTCCAGGAGTTTGTATAGGAGTTAAAATACTTTTGTACATGCAGCTTATAGGCTGTATGTCAAGCTCTGTCCTCAAAGGATGCTCTCAGACTGTAAATTAGTTCTGCCAGCAGTGTTTAAAGCTTCCAAAGAAACTCTCAAAAAACAAATACACATAGAAAGGTGCAACTCTACCTCTGCATCTGGGTTTATGTATGTGAAGAAGAATGAGGTAAGATCAGGTAATCATCACTTCTTAAGAGGTAGCAAAGAAGAAATACTGTGCATGTGGGTGTATTTGTGTCTAGCCAACATGTACAACTGTATTATGTCACCAAGTATGGAAATATACAGCCCAGAGAGAGCTTGTGTGGTCCAAGTTAATGTAACTTGCTATGTTTGTGCTCCTATTTGCACATAATTTCAGTGTTATCTGTTGAAACTTTAGGAGCAAGCAGAAGTGTGCTATGACTCACTGAGTGGCATTTTGTAAACAATCCTACTCAGAGAAAGGTTGAACCCTTTAAAAGTATATGTGAAAATAGTAGCATTCAAGTTACTCAGTATTAGGGCTTTTTACATTATTACAGTCTCAAGAGATGCTGCTTCTTTGTACCATGCTGCAGATACAGGAGAAATAACTGTATCTATTTCAACAGAGAAATTTGTATTTGTTAGCATGAAACCAATGGAGGTAAATTTTCTTCTCCAAGTTTCTTATAAGAAGAAGTTATAAACTGATGAAGAATTCTGAACTGCATCTTCAGAAATAATCACCTGATATTTTTTAAATTATTTTCTTCCTAAGTGTCTTATTGTTCTAGATATCACTCTCTGAAACTGAGGTTGCAAATCATTTGTTCTATTATTTGAATTTCTCAAATGAGCTGAACACTTGCTTTAGTCCTGATGTCCTGGAGGAGTAAAGCATCTATAGCAGATGTTTATGAAAGTGTTTCTTTTAACAGCCTTATAGCTGTAGAAATGTGCATCAAAGAAAATTAACCTGGAAAAAAAAATAATTCATCTAGTACTTTTCTGAGTTTTAGGTATTGACCTAAAATATGTAGAGTGATTGGAAGAAAGAGAAAACCAATTTCAGCATTCTGGGGACAGATGTGAAACAGAGAAAATTGAGCATGTGTTTTTTATTTCAAGTTCTGCATCACTAGTATTGCTTTAGACAAGGGCTGAACTCCACCTCCTTATACTGAGTTTAGAATAAGAGGGCTAGGTAGAAAAATGGGCATTGGAATATAATTTTCAGCATTAGTTTGGACATTTTGAAATCAGCTTTTACTAATTAAAAATAGAGGTATTTTTACCCATTTATGCAAATGTATGGGTGTAATTTGATTGTTGATTACTAAACTCTGCTATGTATTAACACAATGAATTTATTCACTTACCTCTGAGTCTCCTTATCTGTGTCTTGACTGTTGAAGCAAGGCCAGTACTCTGGTGTCGTTAGTAATCCCATACCACTCCCCACATCTCTTGCATTAAAATGATAGATGACTGATTCTGAAACCCATACCAGGGTCACCTGTCTGTAGGAATTGGATACCAACTGTGTTCTTCAGGCCTGACATTTTACTATTTGATGGAAGAGAAGCATTTCAAAGGACCAGCAGAAAGCTGCAGCAGAAGGCTCTCTTCAGACCTTCAATTCACATCAAGACTGATGACATTTATCTCTCTATCTCTCAAGTTGCTCCACAAACCAAGACAGCCACATAGTCTAGCTAGTTTTTCATTAATCTAATTCATTAAGTACTTGTTTGGCATTTAATCTGCCTGTCTTCTGCTAGCATTTCTTCTGCTACATCAATAGCAAACCTAAACTGAAGCATGCTGGATGGAACCAGTATTAAAAGTTTTCTGGAATGCATTCAGCCTTGTCTTCTCATATTTTTCACAGTGAAAAATATAAGAAAATATGAATTCATATATGAGATTGCATGCAAAGTGAAAAATATAGATTAGTAGTAGCCAGTTGTATGTGTTTGAGATTACCAGCATTCCATGTTTTTTAAGTGTTGTAAATCAGTTTTCAAAAACAATGCTGTTTTAAATCACAATTTCAGCTACTCTTTCCCAGACAGATGATTATACATGCGAAAGTATTCTAGAGCCAGGCAGAATACAAGTTCTACTCTACAAAGCCAAAAAGCTTCATGTTGGGAATCAGTACCTAGAATTGCTGCATTCCTTCTGTCTGCATTGTAAGAATAATAACTTTATTTTTTTTGAAGAATTTGGCTTGATGAAATCAGCTATTATTTGCCAAACACAATGAATTAAATTCTTTAAAATCTCAGTTTCATTAGCTCTCTGGATGCACCCTGAATGTCTGTCCTTGTGTTGTCCATCCCTTCTTTTCTCAAGCATGCAAGAAATCTTCTCAGTTCAGAGCCAGAAGGTTTACTAGATTTCTCAACTTCCCAAAATTTCCAATTATTTTAATGATATAGAGATTAATTTACATATTTTGGCTCAGTCATATGTAACTTTTCTTGTGGGGATGCTGAGAAGATAAGTGTTCTCAAGAACTTCAGAGCTTCTTTTTGGCTCTGCCTCATTATTGCAGCATGATTTCCTGGTTCCTGTCTTTTGCTGGAGATCTTGATATGATGATCTGATGACATAGATGATGAAAATCATCATGAATGATAATTCTGTCTTCCCTTTATGTACCTGTGAGGTGAAATTACAGTTTCTTATATGTGTATGTAAATGCACACATCTTAAATCCCTGATATATTATGCTGTATAAACATCCTAATTTTTCATTACATTATTTTTAAGAGTATTCCAGTGTTCTGTTGAAGTTTCCATTGTCAGATTAGTTCTCTATGAAAATACTATGTCCTTTTACAGTCCTACACTCAGTTATTGATTATTTTAATTAAGAGCTAATCTGTTCATATTTTCTCTATGAAAAGATTACATTGAGGGAGTGTTCAGTTGTAGATTTGAAACATTGCTGTGAATAAGATTTCGGCTTTAAGCTGTTTGACTAAGTTTCTTCACTGTTTTAACTGCAAATTTTAACAGCAGCTTTTGCCTATTTTTATATACCCTAGAGATCCAGTGATGCCAAATATTTATTTTGAATCAATTGGAACAATTAATAGATATCTGTTCACATATATAAGATTCTTTTCTGAAATGCTTATTCATAGGGATGGTCCCATTGACCTCAGTAAGGTTATTTGTGTAAATTCTAGTTGATCTCAACAAGAATTATGCAACTGGAACCCCAGTGACCTCTTGTAAGTAGCATAATCTGGGTTGTGTTCCAAGTCTTCCATAAGGGCTTTAGAAGATATTTTCAGATTTTGGATTAAAATGCCACAATGGCATTTTAATCTGATGGCTTGAAACATTTTTTGAATGATTAAAGACATCTGCCTAGTGTAAGCATAGGAAATAACCATATTACAGATAACAATGTGGTATGTATGACTGAATGTTGCTTTTTAAAGTAGTATTTACTACATATAGTGTCTTACTGCCCTCTGTTTTACATAAATTTAAAATCCCAAACACTCTTTCCCAGTAGCTACTCCAGATGTCCCAACAGTGAAACCATTAGTGCTGAAGTAGGCAGTATTTTGAATACTTAGGAATTGATGGAAAGCTTGTGGTTAATAGGCAGTATAGAAGGATTTGTGCAGCTGTTTAACAAATGTTAGATGCCAACATGCTTTAGTTCAAAAAGAAATTGCAGATGCAAAAAGCCAGTTGCAGGACTAGTTTAAACTGAGTGCCCTGTGACTGATTTGAAATGGCAGAACATAAAAATGTCCCTGTACATTGTGTGGAAGTTTCCAGAAGCACTCTCATGAGACTGTTCCCTTCTACTTTTAAGGAACTGTGCTAAATCCAAACAATTGGCATGTTTTGTTTCAGTATGTCCTGTTCTTGTGCTCCCAGTCCTTGTTCTTCAGATTTATACCAGTTACACTAACAATCCTTATGTCCTCTAGTGTTAAAAAGACTTCTGTGCATACACCTTGTAGAGTAGGTTGACGGAGTGCTTCCAGAGTGCTTGGACATTCTAAGATTATCATATACTTTTATTAGAGAGGCAGTGGAGAAGAAGTATTCGGTCACAAGAGGCAAAAAATTCTACCACCAATTACTTGCAGATCATACAAACATCCATTAATAGTGTTTCTGTATAGCTGGCAGTCCTGCTCATCTTTGTATTACAGTTAACTTCAAAATCATACCTGTCCTTGACAAAAAAAAGTGTAACATTTACTGAGATCAGACTTGCAGATACATTTTTGCTCTGAAAACTGCATGACGTTCTCTAGCCTCATATTTATGTGAATAGTGTGAACCCTCTCAATGCACAATGGAGATCATTAATATATGCAGTACATTATGAATATTCATCCTCAGCACACTATGGTTTCTGGCATTGCTTCCACTAGTATTTTATGCATTCATTTCTTTCATGTTGTCCTACTCTAATATAGAGCATGGTTGATTTATTTCCTAATCTTTGTGAATGTGAACTTCCTCGGGTGGCTGAAAATCTTACTCTTCTGTAATTCCCCTACACCCAGCAAGAGGCAAAGGGAAAAGTTCTTTATTCATTAAGTAATCTGTTTCTTTTCTTATTTTTTTTTCCTCAAATCTCAGCTTGGAAACCAGAAAGTAACTGCCCCTGTGATGGAGGTAAATGCTTCACAGACACACAGACAAACAGCAACAGAAGCTTCTCCACTGCCTCTTCCTTCTCCTGTGGTACCAGTTAACAGATCCTCTTTCTCACCAGACAGTGGCACCCATCTAGTACCATATTCTTTGCCAGCGCTTGATGATTTTTTGCCTTCACGCTTTTATAAACCCCCATCCCTGTCCCAGCTGCCGTCCCAATGCCCGTTCCTGGCTCCCGGCAGTGCTGTCCACAGGAACGAAGCAGCCTCTGTGAGCACAGACTGTGCCATGAGCGAGTGCTCCTCCTGCACAGTGAGTGAGTCCTCCACAGCCATCCTAGATGAGCTGCAGACCTGTAGCTATGATACTACTGACTGCTCTGAAACACCTTCCCCAACCCTGAGCCAGATGTCTGCTGTGTCAGATGGCACCACCTTAACCAACACTGCTGCCACTTCTCATGTAATTATGCTTCCTTTTTTCCTCCTCCATTTTGTTCAAACAGGTTGTCAAAGGGGAACAGAATTCGACCTTGTCTGTTATCCCTTTACACAGACAAGTGTTTTGTTAGTAATTTTCCATGGTCACAGCCTGACAGCATTTTCTAACAGTTGTTTAAAAAAAAAAATCATTGACATAACAGATTTGGCAGTAGGAACTGATTGTTGCACAGTTGTGTGGTCAGCTAAGGTGTATCAAACACTTTGCTTAAAAGAAAATAAATTCAAGAAATACTTGTCCCAAATGTACTAAAAAGCAAGCATTCCATGGAGTTTGAAGAGATTTGTTTAAAATATTGTTAACAGTTTACAGGTTTTAGGAGTCTGGACTACCATCATTTTTGACTTACACTGAGATGCAGATTTCAATAATGAAATTTATAAATTCTTAGTAGATGTTGGCAGTATTTAATGGAGTTTTTTTCCCCAGCCATGACGACTGCACAAAACTGGTTTTCTCTCCTCTGATTAACCTTTTCCTCTCCTAAGCACAGTATTTATAGGACTGAACTGCATAAATAATCTTGAATTATTCAAGTGTCCTGTTACTTTTCTCTTGGTTAAGTCAAGGGAAAAACCAGTATGCAGCTAGACACTTTATACATACATTCACTTTTCTGTAGCTTAGCATACTCATATATGGGGAGAAAGAAGGTATGGAATCTGGGTCAAACCCAGATCACTTCTGATTTCTTTTGAGATTATCCACATGATTAAAATGAGTCAGAACAAAGCCTTCATTTAAATTGAGCAATTCATTGCTGAATTGCAAAACAGAGAGATGTTCTGAATCCAAAGTTTTACTGGGTCACAGCAGTGTTCAAACTTTGTACAAATACTTTAGCATACAGTAATTTTCAAGCCCAAAAAGAACAAAAAGTATATTTTTTTTAAGTTTTGTGTATAATTTATTAAAAGTACTTTGAGCCCAACCTTGCATGTAGTCACCTGGAAAGCCAGTGCTTGGTTGTCATTGCTCTGGATGCTGCTAAAAAATAATAGTAATAGCAGGCATGTAAAAGCTGTAATTCTTAACTTCTGTAACACAAATCGGAAAACTTTTTTTTTTTTTTTTTAAGGATAGTTACTATGAATCTGCATACAACACAGTAGCCAAGGATGCCATAATCAGTATAGACTGGTCAGACAGAGTCACTACATGACCATTTACTAGCTATGGGAAGAATGGAATATTTGTATTTTCTTGTACCCTACTTCTAAAATTGTCAGCTAACTGTATTTATTTTCTTTGGGCACCATTTTTTGCAATCTAAAGTGAACAGTTGGTCTTCTCTCCTTTTTTGGGTTAGTCTCCCAGGAGAAGGCTGTGTAATAGTCAAGCCTGACCACCACTTTCTCTTTTAGACATGGCAGGGATGAGCATAACGTTTGTTCACCATTACTGGGCAAAGCAAAATGAAGACGCTCACCCAAGGGCAAAAATCCCCAAGCAGTCCTAAGAGCCCCACAGAAGTTAAACTGCTGGCAAACCCCAACTCTGCAGTATAGAAAAGTCATCATCTCCCACTCTGTGTATGGAAGGGCCAGATGGCTAAAAATGTATCCATGAAATGACAAAACGATGGGGAAGCTGGAGGCACATGTGTTGTTAGTGGCTCTAATCCTGGAATGATCTTCATTCTCAGATTGCTGTTGATTCTACAGGTGAAAACCACTGGGAGAATGATAAAACTAATATAGGATTGGGCCATCCACCACTCTACCTGCATAAGATATAACCATGCTTTAAAGGCTTTATGTCTGCATTGGGGATGTTTGTTTATTTTTGAGTTTCTTAATGAGACTAGACAAAAAAGTTGTTAAACAACTTCTAAGAAGAAGCAGCAGCATCAGGAAGAGCTAAGTAAACAAAATTTACAAATACTCGAGGTAAAAGGCAGAGCTAAAAGTGAAACTGTGGTCAATTTTTTTTACCTTTAGTCACAGATTACAAATTCTTTGAAAACTTGAAGTATGAGAGTTGCAATTGTTATTTGGGCCTATGCTTAGAATTGGAGTTAAAATTAGAGAACAGCTAATTATTCCAATTATGAACATTTGCTCTATAAAATAATTTCCATGGGTTCTTCTTTTTTATGTAGTTTGAAATTGTGGAATCTAATGGAAACTCAGAAATGGAAGTACACATTAGATTTTTGCTTTTTCCCAAGTTCCATGACTGTCTTGAGCTTCAATTGATTCTGAGTATTTTAACCTAATTCAGTGTCTTGAGGACAGGTATGTGCTGTGCAGCATCCTTGCAAAGAGCTGCTCAGACAACCATAAGGGACCTCTTCTCCCTGTCTCAGCAGAGAGAAAGTTAGAAAGCAGCTCCAGTCCCAGATGGATGCCTTCTTCTGTCCTGATTCAGAAATCCACAGAGCTACTCTTTCTGATGCTCAGGCAAATTAGAGGAATTTTAAACCTTATGCCTCATAGGAATTTTTACAAGATCTTGATTATCTTGCTGCAGAAGTAGGTGGCTCTACTTGCAGTGGAGGACAGGTTAAGTATACTGGAGAAAAAAAATAGTATAGGTTGCTAGGCAAAGGAACATAATGAAAAATTATTATTTTCCAGTAAATTGGAAAATAGGTGCATTTTGGTTGAATAGGGGTTTTTTTCATATTGTTTTCTTTTCCCACAAAGATGACCTAGGAAAGCAAAATGTCTAATTCATGAATAGGCATCTTAAAGGATTTCACTTCCTTGTAAAATCTGGGAATAAACTGTCACCTGGACTTAAAATGTCACACTCTCAGATTGAAATGTCAGTAACTACCAAATGATTCCAAGGGAAGAAAAGGCCTTTGGAACTTCGTAAACTATCTTTTATAGTTAGCCCTGTAAACTGTGCAAGGTGCATCAGATGAAAAAATGAAATAGCCATCTTCACAGACACTTGCCTCAAAGAGAAAATCATTAGAAACTAAGAAATTATAGCTGAGCTGAGATCCTAAGATCTTCAGAAGCAAACCCAAAAATGTCATATATGAACATGCCACATAAACATTTATGACTGATGTCCTTCAACTACTTGTGTCCTGTTTTCATGATATTTTCTACTACTTCGTGTAAGTGCCTTACTGTTTAACTGAGCTATTTGGTAAAGTCCTTCTCAGGAATATCTCAATTTTTTATTACAGAAATTCATAGGAGTATCTTTCCAGTCTGCAAAGAACTCACACCAGTTCTGCTCTGAGAAATAAAAGCCACAGTAAATGAGTAAGAAGGTGTAAGGCTCTGCACATACTTGCACCCTGCCTTCCCTAGCAACAAGCTTTCCCACAAAGACAATATCTAGGAAAAGAGAATGGGTGAACACCTGAAGTAGAGGAGAGGTGGCTGTCCTCATCTTGAAACCTTATCTGAAAACATGCCTTCATTCTTCTTGAAATGCTGTCTTTCAGTTATGTATTTTTTCTATTCTTACATCTCCAAAGGTGGTTTTTTTCGAGGAGAGGATCATGTAAGAAAAGCCAACTTACTTTTGGTTCTAGAGTTTACTAAGAGAGGAGATCTTTAAATACAAAACATTCAATGGAGACATCAACAGAAATTTTTCGGCTCACTTCTGAAAACAGGCATCCTTAAAATGAGAAGCCCCTGAATGCATCTAGGAATTCACATGATGTCTGCATAGGACCCAGAATTATTTTTCTCTCTTAGCTATGGGAGGCCAAGATGTTAAAAATTTCAAATCAATTCAGTAATCTCCAGAAATACAAATGCGTACAGAAGGTCATGAATCATTTAATTTTTATTTGCTAAAATAATATGCATCTTTATATGGTTTTATTTATGCTTTGCTGCTTCACATCTCTTGTTTACATCTGCAGGATATTTTAGTTCATTTGTTATATAAAACTGAGCAAAGTTTGTAGTTCTTCTAATTCAGATTTAAAGAACAGTTTTGCTTTAAAGCAGATGTTGCAGAGAGCTTCCCTTGCTTTTCTGCTGAAATATTCACTACCCTCTTATTTCATTCAATGCTTTCTCATTATCTCAGTTTTGATTCTTTCAATACTCCCTGTAAAAGTGATACAGGCCCAGTGCAGGGATTCTAAACCTGGGGGCAGATAGTTTCCTCTTGTGAAGTACCTCTAGTGACTAAAGCCTAAATGGCTTTAGGTGCTTGCTGCTTAATTGCAGGTTTGCTTAGATCTCTCATTTTTGATTTTGTTCTGTCATTTTATGGTTGTGGGTTGTTGGTTTTTTAATTGGTGCTATTTATTTTTATTGTGATAGATTACATATCAGCATCCCACAGTCACCCCAGCTGGCTTCCATTTTTTAAAGAAATTTTTGTCACTCTTTTCAGTCCTAATAAGACTTTTCCCTTCAGTCTGCACAGAAGTTCCCATTAATATCCATAGTGCCTGAGCATGTGCACTAAGGGAATACGTCTCTTGGTGTGAGGGATCTGTGGCAGACAGCCTTTGTCACACAGTGTTGGGAGCTTTTGCTGCCATCTTCATTTTGTATTGCTGTCAGACATCTGCAAACCTTGTTTGTGCCATCTTCACTGCCTTGACCGTGATCTCTCTGTCACCTTCCCATGGCAACATACGTCACAGACAGCACACGAGGAGAGAAGAGGGGAGGTAAAAGGTATCTAAGGAACACACTCTGCTCCCTTTGTGATAAGTTTTGTGTTTCAGTGAATGCAGATGCCATTATGGCTGTGTACCTGACAACTGGTAATTGTTGCGTGGATGACAGCATTGCATCACTCTTTCTTTGGGATAGCAGTCGGAAGCTTTGTGTGTAGTTTAATGGGATATTGTTTTGTCTCTCTCAGGCTCAGATCACAGTGAATGGGAATTCTGGCACTGCTGCCAGCCCAGTGAGTCACTTTCAAAGGCCTTTTTCCCCTTCTTCAGCTTACTCTCCACCAGCTTCACTCAATTCCAACATTGTTATCATGCAGCATGGCAGGATGATGGGTAAGCCTCACACAGAATGTTTGCTTTATACATTACACAACATACTCTGATTCATGTGGCAAAGACTGCAAACAATTGCAGAGTGCATCACATCCATAATGAAGGTATTGTCTATTCATCTACCTTGGGAAGTAAATGCAAAAAAATGTAACAGCATTTATTGTTAGGTACAGTAGTGGTCCTGAACTGGAGTTACTATTAGGTTTTATAACCTAGGTGTGTGAGCTATCCTCTTGCCAGTTTTCTACTGGCTTTACCAAGGGAAGGGCGTCTATCAAAATAGCTCAACCTGTCCAGCCCTTTCGCCCTTTCAGATTTTTCCTTAAGAAACAGGGGCCCTTTGGCCCTTTGTACTTCGCTCCTCCCTATAACTTCTGTAATTCTTCAGCAGAAATACTGTCAACAAAGGGAGAGGCTCTGGGCTTTTAAAAACCTAAAGCCACATCAATCTAAAATTTGTTCATGTATTTTTTTAGGGCATCTTTAATTTAAAGATTAAACACAAACCAAATACTATCAGCCTTAGGCTCTTTGCCAGTATGATCCCGTTTTGCCAAGAGAATCATTTACTTGCTGCTTTTTCTACCAGTGTTGTGCATATTTAGAAAAGATTATATATGCAAAATAACTTGAACGTGGTCCCACAGCTTACATTTTTGTTGTGCTTGCAGGGGAATTAGGTGACAGTTTTTGCTCTGAGACATCTTAGACAAATACTGCTGTCATCATTGTGATAAGTACAAAAACTGTATACATAGGTTACCCCACATCCCAGAATTCTAGGTTTTTTTGATTGCTTCCAGTTTGTTGATCTAAAGATCTATCAATACTGATTTGGATATACCTAAAATATGTATTTTCCCATGACTTTTCATTCTTGTATGATGCTGAAGTTCAGTGTTCCACAGTAACAGCCTGATTTAATTCTCTTTCCTCATGTAGAAATCTCCCTGATGGGCTCAGTTTGAGGCCTATGAAGAATGAAGGATCAAATCCAAAATGTTTTCTAAATTTAACATCATGCATTTTGGGAAAAAGTTCCAAATATTCAGACGTTTGCCACACAGAGTTGCCCCTCGCCATATATGTGTAGCACTGAATTATTTACAGGATTTCAGACTTGAGTAAACAGCTGAAACAGCCATGCCAAATCCAGCACTGCAATGGGAGTAAGCAGAAATATTCAAATTAAAATTAGAGCTTTCCGTCCCTGGAGCCTCTTTTGCAGGCTNAGCTTCTTTTGCAGGCTCATACTACAACTCATATTTTTCTTCAGAATAATCAGTGGATATTAATGCCACATGAAAGAGAATTGTAATTGTCACCATTAGTGTTAGAACATATATTTTCAGTCCCTTCATTCATCTGTCCTGCAGTGGAACTGTTTCACTGTTACCTGCATTTGCAAAATAGAGGCTTTGTAAATAGCAGCCCACTAATTTACCGAAACCTGCTGCCTGAAGGAGTAGGGCTCTTTTTCCTGTATACAGGAGTGTATTGTCTGCAGAAGTACAA
>VZTT01059714.1:5798-19855 GCA_013400855.1 Buphagus erythrorhynchus | reverse complement strand
TGTATTTCACAACTGCTAAAAACCAAACCAAATAATACCTTCCATTTTTTGAACATCTTATCCTGAAAAATAATCCAGCTCGATTTCAGATTTTTAAATTTAAACATTCAAAATAATTACTCCTGGGATGAAATTAAATATGAAAATTTCTACTCAGAATCTAGTTATTTTAAAAAGTTATTGGTCTCTGGAATAGGTGCTGTTTATAATGAATGGTTAATCCACTATTGCTGTAATANGATATCTTAAAAATAAACAACTTGTACAAGTCAGAACAAAACAAATGTGTGTTGCAAAGAATAGGAACTGTAATCCATAAATATGAATTCAGTAGGGAACATAAAAGTTTCCTCTCTTTAGGACCTTTTGATCTCAAGGATTTGCCAGACTATCCTTTTCTCTGAATCTTATTCTCTGTCACTGATCATGAATATGAACAGCCTGATTTGTGTATGTGAGAAACCTCATGCAATAAAGTTTTGCTGGCTCCAACTCCTCATTCCAAACTGACTCTCCTTCTTAGAGTTAGTGGAAATAAACATGGAACCAATTCATGCAGTTCTGTACTCAGACAGACATCCTCTGAGTTGAGCAAGGCCTGGCAGGAGCTCCACTGGGATGGAGGCAGTCCCCATTGTGAAGTGGGAGTTGCCCCATCACAGAGCTTGCTTGCCACACTGGGACATGGGCTACCACACATTTTGCTAACAGGTGGTAGCAGTCCTGGTGGATCTGCCTCTGATCCTGTGCTGCAGGGAGATTCTTGCAGCAGGATATGCACCACTTCACTCAAAGGCTGTACTCCATGTCCAGTTGTGAAGATTATGGATGTAACTCTTCTCTACCTTTGCTCTAGTCCAAACATTGTAATCAACCCCATTTATTACACAAATGCTTTTGCATGGCATATAAGATTTTGTTGTCTTAGAAATGAAAAATTTGACAGGAGCTGAGAAAAAAGGAATCCGTAACCTCCAACCCTACCCCCCTCTCCCAATTACAAATTCTGAAGAGAAAAATGCTTATCTCCTCCCATCCATGCTTGAACAATTCACAAAGGGCTGCCTGCCTTTTCATCCAGCTCACCAAGACCAATATAACTGTAGACTGTGCCGAGGTGTCAGGNGCCTAAGAGAATAGGAGAAATGAACCAAAAATCTCAGAAAATATGCACTTGTTACAGAAAATATTGTCTCAGACCTAGATATGGAGCAGTAACTGTGAGCTAACATATTAAATTCTCCTTAATTCAACAAGTATTTGAGTGATACCTTTGCAAAAAATTTTCACACTTCCAACCACAGTTGCTGTAGTTTTTCTGAGCAAATTGAAAACACTAACTATAATAACACATAGAATAATTTTTTCACATGACATTCCCTCACAAACTCTCACAGTTACTGACTCTCTGAGATACTCAGTTTCAAATTTGAAGTTGCTGTGCCCTCCTTGAAGAAGAGGTTGGGTTCATTAGCTCTGTGATGGACCAGAAGATAGGGCACAGCGACAGTCTCGAGTAGGTGTGAATATACATTATATCAGCTGTTTCTTAATAATGAGCTCTACATGCTTTCCAAAAGAGTAAATCAGAATTATCCCACCTTCAAGAGGTAAATTGTCTCAGAAATGCTGCATTCATCATGAAGAAAGAACACACAGATAAGTAATTACCACAGAGTGGCTCTCAAGATACAAGTGCACATTAAACTTTTCTTCATGGTAGTTGTGTGCCCATAAAACCTGTGACTCTCCTAAGTCTCTTTCACAAAAGAAAGAGAGATTGAGCCTGCTTTGCTGGCATTGTCACCTATAGTGTCTGGAATACAAATGTAGTCAGGAAGTGGTAGATGAAGTAAAAGGTAGAAGGATTTTTCAGTTTTTTGTTTGTTTGATTCTTCAGATTCCAGAAGGACAAGATTTCACCTGATTCTATTTCTACTCAGTATATGGTTAGACAATCATAAGCAAATGATTTACTATTCCTCAATAAGAGAGCACTCATCAGCTACACCTCAGTAAGTGACTGCTAGTCTGAGCTCATTATACAGTAAAATCTGTTTGCATATACCACTTCTTGGGGGATAAATGCAAGAACTATTCAGGAGTGTACTGTCTAACCAGGCATCAAGCATAAAAAACAAGTGAACAATGTGCATGGAACAATGTGGGGTGCTTTGACAAAGGATGCTATGATCTCATGAACTCTTAGCCCAAAGCTTGTTTTGGACCAAGATTTTGAGGATAAAAATTAAACAGAGACAAGGCATCATTACTCTAATTTGGGGTAAGCAGAATTGGGCCCAAGTTCATCCTGTAAAATGTAAAACATTGAAGAGTGACTCCCACCTGCAGCAAAGAAAACTAGGTCCTTTCATAGAGCAGGTTAACCTGTGATCAAAACTGCCCTGTGAAGTACTCTTCCCCATCTGTGTTGATTAGAATAGAGAAACAATACTCTTAATTTAAGTGCTCACTTAGCTGCTTAATGTCAGCTTGAATGAGTGGGTGAGAACCAAGAAAATTAACCAAAAGCATAGGTCACCTTTTGCAAGGTATTACACAAGCTACGATGTTGAGCTTAATGTAGAGCAGCAGAATTTTAATAATACAGTGCCAAACTGGGAGCTTCTTCTCATAAGTGAATAAGAAATTGACAAGCATTCTATCCTTCATGTCAACAGTTTTCAGAGACAGACAGAAAAAACAGGGCAAAGGTAGGAAAAGTAAGAGCTAGTCTACACTTTGCAGCATTGAACCACCTCAGCAAACTGTGTCTGGAGCTAAATGTGAGCCCAACATAGACAGGTAAGCCAGAATCATTTCCTTGGGGACTAGCCTGCTGCAGTCCAGAGGGACAATAGACAGGCAACAGATCAGTTAAGAGAAACAACAGCTAAGCAGGAAAGGCTGCACACCAAAGAAGCCAGGAACACGTAAGTGCCAACCCAGCAATAGAATTGACACGTAAAGCAATAGCAAGGAAAAAATCACTCCCAGCTCATACACAGTATCTGAACAGAGTTCTGACAGAGCTAAACTGACTTAATGACAAAACAGCATCCAGTACCAGGGTAAGGGGGACTCAGAAGATTTATTCACATTGGAACTACCTTCACCTGGTGAGAGGAGATAAATAAAGACTACAGACTTGCAGCATAAAACCAACCAACAGCATGAAGACAGCAGCAAAGTAGAAGAAAAAATTAATATCCACAGAAATAAGCATCTGAAGACCTGCCCAAAAGTCAGCACACTTGAGGTACTTTGACGTCTCAAAAGTTATAGGAGACGCCATGGGTGCCATGTCTCCAGACTGAACTGTATGCTAGCAATTTCTGGTCCTCGGTTGAATGCTTGTTGGCACGAAAGTCACAACAGCCAGTAACTGTTAAAAACAAAAACTATTAACTCACTGAAACTCAGGAGAATAATCACAGTCTGTAAGCAGAAAGAGTTTGGAGATGGCTCCAGGAAAGCATTCTGCATTGCAGGTAGCATGAAGCCTAGTTGTTGCTGCAGAAGCTCTGTAAATAGCCCTTCTGATACACAGCCAGATTAATTTGGGATGGATTTTGTGTACCAGCACATAGTCCATGGAACACCTATTAACTTCATTCATTCCCGTCAGGACAGGGCTAAGCAATCTCCAACCATGCCGTGCAAGTGCTGCGTCATAATTCAGTCATCAGGAGGTGCTTGCAGAGTCAGGAGCCATCAGCAAGCACTGCTGCCTGAAGTCAAAGCACCTCACCTCTGTGACACATCAGAGCATCAAAGGCTCATAAAGAGAGTGCCCCCAGGCCACTCCCAAATTCAAGTCTTCTGTGTGGCAGTACTGCTAAACCACTGAGATAGCTTCACTTCAGCTGTCAGAACTGGGGTGCTTTTGCTGTCTATGTGTAAAAAGACCATTTTCAGGCTGTCTAAAAAAAATAAAATTATACAGGGAGCAGGGAGAAAGAAGTGCAAAATGATGCTTCCACCTCACATAGCAAACCTCTCAAACTAATCAGTCATAGGGGAGACCAGGTGTCATTTTTGACATATTATTTAGCATCCCTCTCTTTGTTTTATTCTTTTCTAGACTGATGCTGTTTTGCTAATTAAGGTAAATGAAATTTCAAGGGCTTGAAATTCAGGGGTGGCCTCCTCTGTGAGCCAGTTTCCCTGTTCTCCATGAACAATTTAAAAATAGAATCAAGTTGGGTTTGTTGTTTCGTTTCTTTTAATTGGTATCACTTTGTCTAGTGCACAAATGCACATGGATGTAATTTAGTGACTTCAGTTTTCCTCTTGTGGCAAATTGATAGGAAAATTTTATTATGAGTGGAACAATGACTACAGGGAGTGAGGGAGAATCTTGGAGAACTGCACGTAATTCGGTTGACTAAATGTAATACCTGCATTATATCAGTAGCTAATGAAAACAGTGCTGAATACTGGCAAAGCCTAAACCATTTCTGATTCCAGCTCCTGTCAAAAGGTCACTCCATAAATCATACCTGAATTTTATTTAGTGTCAGGAGCCAGTAATCTGACAGAGTGCAATGAGGTGTTTGGACCAAAAGATGTATACCAAGTCATGTGCTCCCTAGCTTTGTAATCACAGGGTCACATAATCCATCTATGGATTTTAATAAGTAACTTATTACGTTCCCTTTAGTGTTAATTATTTTACACATCACTTGTTCCTGGTTTATTGACACAATTTAATATCTTTATCACATAAAATTACCAGTATAGCCAATCAGTATTTATTATAAATGAGTAGCCTGTGGAGAGATTCTGTTATTTCCTTTCCATGCCAAAATGTAAAAGACACAACAGAGTCAGTATCATATTAGACCTTGATTATTTTTGAGATGGAGCCAGTCTCTACCAGTCTGGTTAGGAACAGTGAGGTCAAATTTGCTGATGATTTTTGGTCAGCAGTTTTTAACTGATTTTTCTATTTTTACTGCTTTTCCTTATACACTGAAGAAGGGCCAGATCCAAAACAGTCTGGGTTTCTTTCTGCTAGCTACTGTTAACCTGTAAGAGAATGCACAAATACCCTGCAGGAATTGGATCTAAATACCTAACCGTCCCCTGTCTAGAAAACAAAATGAATCTTATTTATTTTAGTTAATCAAAAATGTGTTTTCTGGTTCCAAAGGCTAGCCTTTTGCATCAAGTTTTCCAGCTTCTTTACAAATTGTGATGCTTAATTATATTTTAAAGAAATTTTAATTAAAGCACATGCTCTTATTTTAAAATAAAATAATAACACATTTTTATAAAATATAAAGTTTCAATCAAACCCACATCCCTTTAACTACCCATTCAGCAATAGAAATCCTAACAGAGGATGAAGGCATGTGTTGCATTTCTTGGGAGGAAGGTGAGTCTGATCAGCCTATTACTTTGAACCCTGGCTCATTCATTTTTCTCATGAACATTTGAACAGTTTAATTTTTCTTCATGAATGTTTGTTGATGAATTCTTCCCAAGCTCATCCACTTAGCAACAGAGCAGTGGTTTTTCGGATGGAGGAAGTGGGAGGAATCTCTGCTATTGTTTTCTTGACTTTGAACATTTGTGCTGTCAGGCTCGTACCTTTGCACCAAGCACTACACTCCAGCAGTCCCAGCAGAGGCAGGGTAGGCAGCAGCTGTCTTGTAACTGCTTATGTTAGGACTTTCCTGCTGTTGGATCAGGACTGGCATAAACTATATATCAGGACTATATTCATGTAGCTCCCTACCTTATTCCATTGCTGACTGTCTCATTAACACATTGATAATATATGAAGACAACTATTTCACTGCTTTGGAAATAAGAGAGAAGTTAAAATTTCTTGTACTGTCCTTCCCCTCCTCCCCCAGCCAATTAGGAGGTTGAAGAAGTCCCTAACTGCAACTTTGCAATTGAGGAATGAACAAATCCCCATAAAATTACTGTGTTTGTGAAAATAGCACTGAGACTTTGTCACAAATAATAGAAAACTGTCAAATGTGAGAAAAGGTACAAAGCACTGTTGAATCCACAGTCACATAGACTTTGGAGTTAGAGGGCTGAGCTCCATAAGGAACAGGTAGAAATGCAACTGTGATGCTTTGTGCTCAAGCTGCACAGCGAGTTTGGCTAGAATAAGAGCTGCTTTGCCCTGGCAGGGTTCTGGGATAATCATAATGCTGATACAAGGATATCTCTCCTTCAGCCTTCTGACTTGCTCCTTTGGCACAGGACTGGTTCCCTTTCTTGTTCTTCCATAGACTCATGTGATAGGATGTAGGTATCCCACTAATTTCTGATTGTTCTTCTGTTTCTTAATATAGACCCATGTGCATATGGAGTTACTGTTCTCCAGATAAGATGGAATTTAAAAAATCTTATCTTAGCCCATATCTCATTTTTCTATTATATTTTCTAATAGTGATATTTCAGGGAAAGACCTGCTGTAAGAGAACAGGGGAAAAAAATAAAAAGCAAATTTCCTGTTTTTGCCAACTTGCCTATTCCTAATTCAGTAAGTTCCTGCACTGTCCATGAGAGCATGAAAACCTGATAACATCCTTCCTTTTGTTAGTAAAACTATTGTGCAGCTATTTTCATGGATACAGTGATGAAAAATCATGCCATGTGGCTTAGGCAGCCAATGGAAAAATGGAAAAAGTGAATAATGATGCATGTTGGGGAACTGATTTTGCAAGCAGTACCGGGCTCAGTTTTATTTACGTATCAACAAATGAATGGAAAAGCAAAAAATCCCAACCCTGTCTGAATTGACTCTGTATTAAGAAGAGATTTCTTCACTCTATCCCTAACAGTGTTTCCATTCTTTAAAAACTCCTGGGCAAAATTCAAAACATATTGGGAAACAACTGATCCTGCTTGGTCAAATTGCTAGTACATATTAAGAGAGGAAGGTGGAACTGCAGCAGGGTTTGGTTCTTCCCCCATCACAGCATAAATCTCACCTATTGAATCATAGCATGGTTTGGGTTGAAAGGGACCTCAAACACCATCCAGTTCCATCCCCAGGGACACCTGGAATGGGCAGGAACACCTTTCACTAGACCAGGTTGCTCAAAGCTCCATCCAACCTGGCCTTGAACATTTTCAGGGATGGGGCATCCACAACTCCTCTGGACAATCCGTTCTAATGTTTCACCACCCTCTCAGTAAAGTATTTCTTCCTAATATCTAATCTAAACCTATCTCCTTTCAATTTCAAACCATGTGCTGGTTTTGTTAGGGATGGAGTTAATTTTCTTTCCAGTAGCTAGTTTGGGGCCATGTTTTGGATTTGTGCTGGAAACAATGTTGATAAGAGGGGAATGTTTTCAATACTGCTGTGCAGTGCTTACACAGTCAGGGCCATTTCTGCTCCTCACTGCACCGCGCCAGCGAGGGGAGCTGGGAGGGGACACAGCCAGGACAGCTGACCCCGACTGACCAAAGGGATATCCCACACCATATGGCATCATGCTCAGAATATACAGAGGTGGGAGGAAGGAGGAAGAGGGGGGGCTGTTCAGAGTGGTGCTGTTTGTCTTCCCAAGCCACTGTTCCACGTGATGGAGCCCTGCTGTCCTGGGAATGGCTGAACACCTGCCTGCCCATGGGAAGTGGTGAATTAATTCCTTGTTTTCCTGTGTAAAGCTTTTTCTTTACCTATTAAACTGTCTTTATCTCAACCAATGGGTGTTCTCACTTTTCCAGTTCTCTCCCCCATCCCCATCCTGCCTCTCCCCACTGGCAGGGGGGAATGAGTGAGCACTGAGTGTGGCTGAGATAGGGCTAAAGTTAAACCATGACAAGCATTGCATCTCATGCTATCACTGCACACACTGATAAAGAGTTCCTCCCCATCCATCTTGTAGGGCCCCCTTGGGTACTAGGAGGTGCTGTAGGGTCTCCCCAGAGTCTTCTCTTGTCCAGGCTGAACAACCCCAGCTCTCTCAGACTGCCTTCATAGGAGGGGTGCTCCAGCTCCCTGATTATCTCTGTGGCTCTACTCTGGACCTGCCTGAGCACATCTCTGTCCTGCTTGTGCTGAGGGCCCCAGGCTGGCCCCAGGGGGCAATCTCTTGAGGGACAAGCTGAGGGGGAGGATCACTAGCCTCAAGCTGCTGGCCATGCTTCTTTTGTTGCAGTTCAGAGTACACTTGACTTTCTGGGCTGTGAGTTCACAATGCTGGCTCATGTTCAGCCTCTCATCCACCAGTACACCTGTGTCCTTCTCTGCAGGGCTGCTCTCAGTATGTCAGGGTCCTCATAGGATTTCAGAAGGGTGAAAAGCATTTTACAATGCCATGGTGGCTGATGCTGCTCTTCAGCAGCACACCTGCCTTCACTGACTTGAGACAGAAACCACATCTCCTGGCAAGCACCTTGGAACAATGCTGCTCCTGAAATACAGACCACTTCCTCTCATAAGTACTGTGCTGAAGCCACCATGATGATTTGTCAATATATTTATGTCTTCACATGGGAACTTTAGCCACATTTGCATTCTGCTTTCTTGAGATAAAACACTAATGCTAACTCATGGCACCACCACTCCCTCACTAATAGCTGTTAAAGTTTCTTTACTTATCAGTGTTTTTCAAGGAAGTTCACAACTTGAGAGGTCAACTTTAAACAGACCGAAACATTAGCTTGTAGTGACAAATATAAAAGATAAGATATGTCTGGAAACACATGGAAAATGTGGGAAATATCTTTTCCTTGTTTACCTTGTGAGGTAGAAAAAGAGGAATAAACCTGCTCATGTTCTCAATCAAATACTAGAACAAAGCAGGTCTCAGACAAGGGCTGGGACACAGCAGCAAGTCTGAACTAAATGAATAGTCAGCAACAATGATTATGAGTCACATACAAAGAAGGGAATATATTTTCTACTATAATCACAATAAAACAATGAAGTAGGAAATGGAACTTGAAGCAAGCGCAGCAAAAATGTTCTGAAAGAGAAATTTTAAAGCACTGCTTTTTCTGTTTTCTCTGCTGATAGTTTTCTTTTCTTCTTCCTTTTTTTTCTTTTTTTTCTTTTCTTTCTCCTTTTTTTTATCAAATAAGGAAATTTGGATTGTTCATACTGGAAAGAAGATATGTTTCTCTCTTTGCTGGTAATCTAAGATATCTCCTGCAAAAGAACTTGGTCTGTGACTAGGAAATCCTCCCTCCTGCCATGCAAACTCTCTCTTTCTGACATATTTCTATTTCCAAAGCCCTCCAAACTATGTGAAATTGCAGAAAATATAACTAAAATAAATCTCAAAACCAGATATTTCTATTTAGGAACTGTGAACTATTTGTACTAACAAAATGATTTCACTGCAGTGTGAGGTGTCACGTAAGTATTACTAGACCCTTTCTCTTGCAGAGGGAAGAACTGAATTAAAGAGGAATTACCTCTCAGAGCAGTGACTTACATGTTTTGAATCTCAAGGATAAGCCAAAGAAAGCTATTAGAGTATACCATGCTGGGAGAAGTGAAAAAGCTTAACCTTTTGGAAATTCTTCAATGAAAGGTCCAGGCCCAGTGCTATGTCCCTAAATTCCCTCCCTTTCTTGTGTTTCAGGCTGGGACCACTGGAGGGGACACAGATGAAGAGACTGTTCTCAATTCACAGGGGGCCTGTTTAGGCTGAGAGAGCTGAGCAGACCAGCATCATCAACTATCCAGAAAAAATGACCCAGAAGAGGCGTCTCAGGAGTTAAAAAAAACGTAGGAGAGAAGGAAAATTCACCTTTATTGTGTTAAATATTGTGTTAGAGACTTAAATACTTGAACAGATTCACACGGTCAGACTATGTCATAATCAGAAACAAATTCCTTGTCTTCCAGGAGCTGCCTCAACTAGTTCTTTCCTGGAAATCTCCAAGGAAAAACTCCCCCAAGAACAGCGAGGCAGCAATGAGGCCCTGTGGCTGTATTCTGGAGTTCTCCCTCCCTTCCCTACCTACCCTGCACCCTGGCACTGTCTCAGCTAACGCAAACAAACCTTCAAATAAAAATAGTAAAATATTAGCAACTTTCAGGCAGTTTCTTTTGGGTGAGCACTAAAGGCTTGGCAAACGTCTTCTCAAGCAAGCCCAGTGAGACTTATTGCTGTCATTAGGGAACCAGTCTCTGGCGAGTCCTTGCCTGCAGTGCTAGCCCAAGAGAAAGGGAACCTTTTAAATTAATCTAGGTGCAGAAAAGAAATCTAATGTGGGGGAGGGGAGATGTCTCCAGCAGTTGAAGTCTGATGGAAAATACAGAGTGATAACAATATATTTCCTGACTACAGAATGGTTTCTGTAGGTTTGGTTTCACGTAAAGAAAAAATCTACTGAACAGAAAAGTGAGCAAATATGGTCTCTATTACAAATACTTCTGCACAGAAGTGCAGAAAAAGAAACCTGTGCCAAGTGCATGGTTTTTAGGCAGTAGGATCTATTATACTCTCTCCTGATGGGTGGGAGAAGGATAATGAAAATCCCAATTATCAAGAGGAATGGAAAGCTTTGTTGTATCTCTGAATAGGGCAATGAAATAATTGGTGATTTCTGAACAGGGGCTGCAGTGTATATGCTGGGGATGACCACATTTCTCTTCCCTCCTCAATGGATCTGGCTACCTGCCTATTTTTGTGTGAATTTATTTGAATTACATGAACTTGGTACATTCCTTTATTGTTCTTCATTAAATGCAATCAGGAATATGAATTAGATATGACAACACTTTAAATAAATACATATCCTGTGATAAGACAGAGAAGATCCTTATTTCCAATTTCCTTCACACAGTAAAATGATGAGGCACAAAGGAGCTAATACAGTTGAACTTAAGGGGGTTTCTATTAAATCTCTACTTGAGCTGGCAGTCCTTTCCTTTCCCCTTTCCTCCCTGCTTTGTTGACTTTTAAAAGACTCTGGTTGTTATTTGCACAGTGTTTCTGGAAACAGCATTATTTTGAGCAAGGGTTACTCTTTCCAGAAATGCTTATCTGGCACAGCAGGGGACAGAGAAATTGCAATTTTAGTGTCAGAATAGGCATTTCAACAATCAGTCCCAGCACTTCTAAACACAGGAAGCTGGCAATGCTGCCTCTCTTTCCAAACACAAGTGGTGCTGTTGCACACTCAGTGCTGATACATCCAACTTCCTCCCACACCCCTAATTCCAAACACAGAGACCTTTTTTTTTTTTAACTTGCACCAGCATCAATCAGGAAAACTGTGGTAAAAGCCAGTGATATTTCACCAGCAAAAGCAAAACTGCAAGTTAATTGAAAATCTTTTGAAACTTACTGTACAATCTTTCTTGTTCAAACTGAAGAACATGAGTTTTGAAAGGGCCTCAGCCTGGCCTCCTTTCCTAGAGATGCAATGTTGCATCTCTAATCAGTTTAAACCACAATTTAGTTACAGTCATAAACCTTGCCAATTACACATCCAAATGTCTGATTTGTGAAGCACTTGGGTAGTTAGGTAACCATATATAGGACTTGTATTGAAAGTGAACTTTGAGCCTGGATACAAAAGTTAGTACTAAAAATTGAATGTTGTTTCAGTTTTTCAATATTTTATGCTTATTTCTGTCTTTTGGTTTTTATTTTCTATTTTCTGAAGAAATGATGGTGTGACTGTGATGACAGGGAAGAAAACTATGAGCTCATCAGAACTAGTTAGAGACAGAACTAGCTAAATACACTATTTGGAATGAACTTGGTTATATTTTTTAATATCTTTAACGATGATGTTTTTGATGGCTCATCTAAAATGTCTTTGTTGGAAGACAAAACACTAATAAAGCAAATTTTCCCTGCAGGCTAGCTGGAGTGGAAACATACAACTCTGCATGACACTCACTAGCCACAGATTTGCTAATAAAAGGATTGTAAGGCACTACTACATGAAGTAATTTGAAAGTTGAAGCAATAAAGTACAGTGTAAATAATTCAATTTTTGGAGAGAGTGGGGGCAGTTGAGCTTGTCTTAAGTGGGTGGATCAAGCAGATCTATTACTGGCAGTGGGGGCTGCATCAGTAAAATTCATCTTCTGAAACAAAATGTTTCTTCTTTAGACATGGTGGCACTATGTAGAAATAGCATTTTACACAGCAGCTTTTCGTATTAAATTTATAAACATAAGAAATTGCTGACTAGAGAAAGGATCCTTTGGTTCATCAAGCCTTTTCTTTCAGTATATTTCATCCTCAACTCCCTGGTTTATCTCTATATCCTTCAGTCCTTTCTCTCCTGAGATAAAAATGTCCAGCTGTCTCTTAAACTCATTTAGATTACTTGCTTCACTGGCCAATTATTCCATATGTTTACTACTGTTTCAGGCAGAATTATGTTACTCAATTCCCAGTTTACTCTTGATTTCCTAGATTTGCAACATGTTTCCAAGGTCTCGGACTACTGATTTTAAGAAGCAATGTTCATCTTTTGCACTGTTAAAAATATATAGAAAATTTTAGTATCCTTAACTATTCCTTAGTATTATCACGTACAATTAGATAAGTAGTTATATTTTCTAAGAACAACAGAAGTAGATCAAGGCTAAATCCATGTCTTTAGCTTTCTTTTCCTCCTGAGTTTATAGCCTCTTCTTCTTTCAATGAGCCCCTCCAAGCTCTCAAGGAAGAGAGATTTCTAATGACTCCTTGAGACAGGGCACTCACTCAAATAAGGAGGTTCATCTCAGAGGCACCTACCCTTTTTTTTCCTTTGCCAGTGAGGACAGACCTATCCTTTCTGGGTTTTTGTGATAAATATTTTCTTAAATGGATATATCAAAGGTGAGGTATGACAGAAAGTGCAGTGACTCCCAGATCACTTCTCACTTCATTATAGCACTTTTCACAATGCCTCTATGGTATCTGTTTCCTGTCTGTTTTCTGCTATCTGCTATACCTGTATGGTAGCTTCTGCAAATATCATTTGATGTTGCAATAGCAACTGAGATTTCTCATGCATTACTGGTCCTCTTAACTTGCCCAGAAAGGGAAGGGTGTCTTGGCTTGATGAAAGTGGGGACAACACATTCTCCCTCTTTGTGAGAAGGGATGATATTCTCCTTAGAAGGTTACCTTTCATCAAAGAGTGACACCTACATATAACTTCAGGTGGAATTTTGTTACCAATTGCTATAAATCAAACCACATGATTCAGTTTGTGAACCTTTCATAAGCTAAACCCTGCAGCGTTTACATTGCATTACAAGACACATAATTTTAAAAAAATAGCTGCTGCAGATGGAAGTCTACCAAAAAATAGCATCTCCTCAAGAATCTGCCCAGGGGCTGAAGTCTGAGGTTAGGTTTTGGCTCCAGCACTCTTCCCCAAAATCAGCAGGACCCCACCCTGTCTTAAGGTTTAATTCTGGGTCTTGATGACTGATCTAACTCCTACTGGGGCTTCCTCATGAAACACATGAGCTTGATTCTTTTCCCATTTACATAATAAACATGAGAAGTAGTGCTGTTTGAGAAATATCCATCAGATATCAACAATTTTTAACATGTGGTCTCTTAATTCTCATTGCACATTTTAATCATGTTCTGAAAGGAGAATTTAATCAACAGACACAAGGCTTGCTTTTTTACTTTTCTTCTGTGCATTTGTTGAAACAAGGCCTATTCCAAGTTCTGGTTTCCATATACTAAAAAACATTTCCTTATAAAAGTGAAAATATCGAGAAATTCTAGGGAAAACTCAGTGAAAATATTCTGAGAAAACATTTTAATGTTTTCCAGTCAGAAGCTATCCAGAATAAACCATCTGCTGCTTAACGTAAGCAAAACCTTTGTAGTTGTCAGTTGNNAGTTGTCAGTTGCTTTTTGGAAAAGATCAATAATATCCCAAGCAAGTGGTAAGTAAATATCTAAAAAAGGGTTCGTAACCTTTCTGATTTTCCAAGTTGTAAAACGTTTCCATTGAAGATGTGTAGTGAATTTAAGCGACTGAAGTCAGCTGGGACTTTCCTCAATTTTTACAGACTGCTCAGGAATAATCCAGATATTCCCAGATGGCAAACTGCAGGTTGAAAACCACTGATATACAGATATCATTTGGAT